>WJEZ01003641.1:0-10429 GCA_009869925.1 Thalassaphorura encarpata
CTCAAACATTAGATATTAGATGATTACAATATTCTCTTCTGTGAAGTCAGTCAAGACGTGTTAGCAAGTTAAGAGAAAATTTCATGAAGTAATTAACTCTAATTAAATATAAAACTTCATGTATGCAGAGATCAGTTTCTACAGATCAGTTACACGAATCCATTTGACATCAGCAAGCAAGTACTTCATGCCTATAAATTACTAATTAGCTGCTGTATTATCAAATGATACATATGAATAATTTAGAATAAAAAGGGCCAAGCTTAGAATGTATTAGAAACGTTGACATTAATTTTAATTCATGACTCATAACCTAATTTCGCATCATGCATTGTCATCAAATACAATCTATTTTCTAGACTTTCTACTATTCTTTTTTGAAAGTCTATAAAAATGCATAAATAAATGCATAAGGTCTACTGACGCATGCTGCCGTAAATGAAGTAAAAATACGATAGTAGTCACCTTTAGTCGATTCACAGTCTCTAGTTATAACTAATTACAAACACAAGGCAAAGTCAACAAATTCCTCACTATCGTTCGTATCTGGATCTGCCAACCAAAAAACTAGTGGTCATTTGCTTATTGAATTCTACTATAAAGTCTGGAATTGAGATTCTGTCTACTACTACTGGGTAATTTTTTTAACCGTTCATATAGATGTTCGTTATCTGAATTTTGTTAGAACGGCTCGCTATGTCTTGTTGGTTTTAGAAAAATCCGGCATAATTACACAACAATTAGTAAAATTGACACCCCCATTGCGATTACAATTGAGGTTAGAATATTTTAAATCATATTTGCCTGATGTGCCAACGACTAGTAAAATAATCTACCCGGTTTAGGTTATAGCAGGAGAGAAACCTGATTTTTTGTTCCATATTTCCATTCTAATGCATTAAAACTGTAAACAAAAAGAAATCGAGAAACTCGGTAAAGTATACAGATAAAATAAGAATAAGCAAAACAAACAAACACTCTGAGAATAAAAAGATAAAAAATATTTACTTTCGCTTAGGCGAGAGAAGTAGATGTTTGTATGTTCAGAATTGACACAAATTATTGATGCATACGGTTTTTTAACCACCAGTTCAGTGTTTCTTCTTCGATTTTTGTTATGTATTCTGAAATATTAAGGTGGTTTAATTTTTTCAGATAAAAATGGAACGCAGTAGAAGTTCTCGTGAACCAAAGATGGAAATTAGGACCTTGTTATGTCGACGAACACGTTACGATTCATGGGGTAACGTAATATTGCAATTATTAAAAACCTGAAATCAATGCTTCTATCCACATAATTATTCCTGTTCCAGAGAGCCGTAAGAGTGGCCATGCGTCCAGAAATCATGCTGATCTGAATGATGCATCATTGTCCCAAGATGAGAACAACGGAAGACGAATTTCTCGTCCAAGAAGAAAGTCAACGATACAGATGCACAGCAATGAAAACAAACCAATGGGCCAAAACAATCTGACAAAGGACGAAGACGACATGAACGACGTTGAGATGAAATCATTGGAGGACCTATCTGGATCTGGAAGCGATTTTTCAACAATGGGTACAGTTACAATCGTTCTCTTTGATGATTTACAACGAAAATATAGCTCTCTCTAATTTTGTCAATATTAATTATGAAGATGGACCACAGCCCATGGAGATAGACGAAGACGAACAAAGTAAATTGGATAATTTACAAGAAAATGAATTGGATAATTCACAATCTAAGGAGGACGATGATGATGGACTTGAATCAGATGACGCATATTATAGAATTCCAACACCACCACCCAACCCAAATCCCCATGTTTCCAATCTCGAAGAAAACTGGGACGAAGAATAAATCCATGCTGGCAATGGAGGCGAAATTAAATTGGCATCATTGAGATTTGTTACAGGAAATTCTTGCTTTTATTTTCTTGGACCCACAGATAAAATTACATTTCAATGAAAACTGAAACGACTGCATTACGACTTTTTTAATGTAAATAACAGTTTTTAAGTTTCAAATTCAATTTAATATGGGTGGTATACTCAATTTTGACAAAGTATTTCTGTCATGATGAATTTAAATTAATTCCGGTCAGAAAGTAAATCTAAATAGACAATTATAGCCAAGAATATTTTTATGCAGGCATATTTTAATTATATTTCACAAATTAGACAAATTCAGTTCAAAAGTTTGCACTAATATTCACGACCTATCTTGACAGTTAAGAATACATTTCACCCTTGTCATTTCCCTTAGAAGCTAAGCTAAGCTAACCTTGATTTTGAATTTATTTATTCTGGTGTTGAGCAATTTCCTCATACGACGGTGGTGGTTCTTCCCAAACCCAACCAATTGTTGAATTCGGATTGATCCTTTNTGAATTCGGATTGATCCTTTCTATCGGCTCCGTACGCATATTTGGGGCTCGGGCTGACAATTGATGTAAATTTGAAAATGCATTAGGAAACGGTGGAATTTGATTTCCTCGCGATTGAACAAAATCTGGATTTTCTAGTGCAGCAGCCGCAGCCATTTCTCGTTTACGACGTTTGTACAGAGCCGTTAAAAACGCAAATAAAGCTACAGTGAGAACAATACCAAAGAAAGTCCAAGGGCTCATGCTGATATCGTCTGTGTAATTATTTCTGAAAAGAAAACCAGCATAAGAATTGAAATTAGAGTTATATAACATCTGCGACTGGTCTCATTCAATTTTAAGTTATTCCTTACCAGCTAAAGTTAAACGAAGTGTCCCTCACAAGAAAATAAAGCGATAATTACGTTCAACCCATAGCACTAATTAGTTGCAGTAATGAATATCGATAACCTTGCATAAACATACTGTTGTGGCAAATTAAAAATAACGCAGTCAAGTCGTGAGTGCAAAATTTCCAATAAATCTAATCATGGGTACCACTCATTCAGAGATAAGTGATTGATACGATAAACTCCCTATCGAATCGCTTTTTATCACATTTACCTTCGTTTTGCGTCACAATCCATTTCATGGTACGACGCATGAGAGTTGCAAATTCTTTTTACACAAATAAATTCAGTATTAATTCTTGACATGAAAATGATAAGAAAATTCTGGATTCAAAATATAAATAAACATGAATTTATCTGCAAATGATACTGATAAAACGAATCATTAAGACAATTTACTCTGCGAACTAATTTTCCTTGGCTTCTTTCTTGTGCATCCTGATTCCTGATTTAATGTTTTCCTCAATAGAATGAATCCTACAACATAGAAGAAGTCAAAAGTACCTAAATCTTGAATGAGCCCATTGCTAGAGAACAGTAAGGTCAACGATTGAGATGCCTAGGCAACTACCTGAAAAAGGCCAAAGTCCATTCTCGTGCATGAACAAAGGATTGGGGATGGGCTGAGTTTCGTTGACTTGCCGATTGGACGTTCACTTGACAGGTTCTCTAGACGACTTCTTCCACCAGATGAAATTTGTACGAGAAAAATTCACCCAAACGACCAGAACTTTTTAAAAGTAAGTCACTATTCCCAAAATTTTTCACTTTATAATTTAAAACTAAAAGTTAAAATTATATCACCTTTGTTTTTATATTTTTAATTTGCTAGACTACCAGCATGGAGTTCCACGATTTTATCATGAACAATTCCTCTGGAGACTACGTCCGAAAAATTTTATCCAAAGCCCGACAAGCCACTGAATTTGATGGGAAAAAAGTTGGAAGAATTGTTGGAATGACAAAGCTATTTGGAAAATCTCCAGTATTCATCGTTCGCTGGAAAACACCCAGATCACTCTACGAACCAGTCCGACCCGTGGATGCTTACAGATATATCCGGATGGAAGTGGATGAATATTTTACAAGTCTCGGCAAAATTACTCCATGGAATTATCTTCTGGGAATCAAAACAAAGAAGAATATCACAGAAGACTTTGAGTCAGACAGCTCAAGTGAAACATCCACTGAAACAATTCCGCTTTACAGCCAAAACTATCTAGAGGTCAGTAAGGTTTTAACTATGAATTTAAATTAAAATATTAGCTTATAGGGTTTAATTTACTTATAATTATGACTTTATGCTTCCAGGATGGTGAAATTCCATTTGAAGAAGAAGACATTGAAATGTCCAATTGTCAAAGTGATTCAAATTTGTCTGGTCTCAGATCTGGAGAAACTTGGACGGATTCGACCGGTTCGTCAGGCTCAAGTGACTGGGACTCAATGGAAGTTTGCTACAGTGACGATACAAACGTGGTTCAATGCTACCAGATAACCTTAGCTCAGAATCAGAATGTCAAGGATGTCAAGGTGGTTGAAGTTCCAGATGACATCAAGGCTACACCTACACGTATCAATGACGAAGACGATGATTCCAGCACACCTCCACTAACCCCTATTCCAGAAATATCTTCAGACTCAGATTCTGATGACGGAAAACCGAGATGGAAGGGAAGGCGATTCTGAAGTACTTGTCAACTCAAGAATAATTAATTTCGTAACTGCCTAATGCTTCTCAGTCAACTTTGTCATAAAATATTTCCTTACTTACAAATTATCTAATCAAAATGTCATGTAAATATGAGTGTGCTGGATTCAATCATGTGTAAATAATAGAATCAAATTATATCGAAAATAAATTGTGTTGGATAAAAACTCGTAAGATTTAATTTCTCAGCTTGTACTGTAATTTAGAACAACCAATATGAGTGTGCTGGATTCAATCATGTGTAAATAATAGAATCAAATTATATCGAAAATAAATTGTGTTGGATAAAAACTCGTAAGATTTAATTTCTCAGCGTGTACTGTAATTTAGAACAACCCAAAAAAACTTATTACTGCCTTTTGCTAGTGGCTCATAGGATAAATTAACTAGGGGAAGGAAATCCATGAAATATTTCATTTTCTTTTTAAACTAGAGCAAAGACAATTAACATGCATTAAGTAACTTCTAACTTTCTACATAACTAAATTAATAAAAAAACTTTTCAATTTCATTTTATCTGCTACATTTTGAAAATGTAAAACGAAAATAAAGAATTCACCCGTACAAAAATAAATCTGATAAGTAGATGATTAATTACAGGCAACATTAACATACGCATGTCAATTATTTCTATTTCAAGTTAGAACAATTTTATTTTTTCATTTCAGGGAATTTTATAATACATGCATGTATTTTCTTGCTGGTCTAACTTGTTATTTACATTTTCATTTGATCACAATCTTAGTCTTTTTAATTTTACGAAGCTCACCAAAGCTGAGTTGATTTATTCAGTAATCCGAGTTTTCATCATCCAGACGAGCACCCAAAGATTCACGACTCTCCCTGGTCTCTGCAGCGGCCTGTGCAAGTTGAATCGCAAGACTTTTAATTTCTTGCACCATATTCAAGGCTCCCTTAAAATAATTAAGGATTTAACTAGGAAATTTCGAATATTTGATGGAAATGTTCAACTAAAATTAGGAAAGGGCAAATTATAATATTATTTTAAACCAGTTCACTCACTTGCATTTCTTCATTGGCACGACGATTTGCTGCATCGAATGATCGCATACTACGAGCATAATTCTCCAAATATCCCTCATCAGTGTCAACATCAAAGAGAGATTCGTCCGATTGAATACCTTTGAGATCAGTTCCGAATCGATGAAGAATTGCCATTGAAGCACTCTCGTGGGCACAATCCTTATTGTCTTGGCCTTCCAAAGTCTCAGGAAATTGCTGTGAAAAATCTTTCTTCTCCTTAATTTCACCTAAAATATGAAAATGTAACAATATTAGAATTTTTCTACTATCTATTTGACTAATTGTCAGTCGTCATAATTTTCAAAATCAAACTCACCAATACGACGCAAGAAATATTCATCCATCCCAGTATGATTATCCAGCATTGCGACAGGACGTTTAATCTTCAGTGGTTTCTCCACGGAGGAAATTTTAATACCAAATTGGGCCGCTGACTTGAGCTCTGCCTCACTGAGTTGTCCAAGCTCAGCCAATTTCCTTGTCATCCGAGCAGCAAATGGAACGAGGAGATCTGACTGAATCAAACGTCGCTCAAGAACATCAATACGACTCGTAAGGACCTCAATTGTACAGGTCTTTTCATAATTTCCATTCTCATCAGTAGTAGTTGTAGTCCCAGTTCCCTTATTTTTGCAACCGATCGGCATATCCAAAAGAGTCATTGACGTATCAGGAAGTGGCGGAAAATAGGACGGGCGGGTAAACTCCCCGCAGTGATGCCCCGTGAACATCATCGTAAAATCTATTAAAAGTACAATTAAATTATTAAAAATGCAACGGGACTTAGCACTGACCGTGTTACGAATGAAAATAGAACAATACCAATTCGCAACAGGCAGTTCAGATCAGACTAGACGGTAGACTTTCCAATACACTCAACAAATGAAAAATTATTTTGTTTCTGAATAACCTTACCAGCTAAGAGTACGAGCCCTTGTCAATTACTCTACTTCGCCGAAGAAAGTTTGATGTTGAATTTTAAATTCACCACCAAAAAATTCAAGCCCGCGAAATTCATACCCAACCAAGACTTGGTAGTTTCTAATGTAAAAGTATCTAATCCTCTCGACAGCCTAATACCCGTATAATATAAACCTACTGGACGTGACCCGTAGACAGGCAAAGGCAATGCAAAACCAAAGGCCGTTGAACCGAGTTCATCCCCATTCCCATAAAAACTATTTATTTACACTACCCGCAAATGAACGGACGTCACCCGTATAGGGTTAAAGGCCAGTGCAGTGCAGGGCAAGAGACCATTGAACCCACCTTGACTTTGAATAATATTATTTACGCAACCCAAGCCCAAGAACACAAAATATTTTTACCCCTGGCCTGGTCTGCCTTGCCTTGCCATGCACAATATTAACTCAACTCAATAAAAATGAAATAATTTTATTTTAACTCACCCAATAAGTATGTAGGTTACAAAGATGAAAATTAAAATTCCTATCCTTTCCTGTGCCAGCCAATGTTTCCACGGGGGGAATTTTACCCCTGGCCTGGTCTGCCTTGCCTTGCCATGCACAATATTAACTCAACTCAATAAAAATGAAATAATTTTATTTTAACTCACCCAATAAGTATGTCGGTTACAAAGATGAAAATTAAAATTCCTATCCTTTCCTGTGCCAGCCAATGTTTCCACGGGGGGATGAATTTAGGAAAAAAATTTCCTGTGGTCCGATCTGGGAGAGAGAAAAGCCAATTTGATGTTGACAGGAGGAAGGACGGCGAAAGAATGAGAGATGACAGATGAGTCAAAATACATTAGAGATTTAATTGCGCCGAGTTCATCAGATTAGAACACTGCCTTTTTAGCCAATCAAATCTCTTTATTTTTTTCTCGTCTGCTCTGACCCTGACCCTGGTCTGGCCTGGCCAGACCCAATACTCAACCGAAGTGAAAATGAAAAAAATCGAAAATTTACAAAATCTGATACAATTTTTTATTAAAAAACACCATAAAGAATGTACAAACATGAATTGTATCTCCATAATTTCATAATTAACAGTTTGATTATCTTATTTCTACAAATGTATTTAACATATTATGTTCTGAAACCAACTCAGGAAAACCAAAATAATTTCTTCCTAGAGAATCATACAACTAACTAGGATTAAACTTTAAAATTATGATTTAACTTTGTAATAAGACTAACAATTCGACGCTATTACTTAAAAAATGTATTATACAGATTATGAAAATGAAATGAACTCAAGAAATAGATGGAATAAACTAAAAAGGTCATTCTTACAAAAGAATCGTCCAACTAACTACCATTACACTTTAAGCTTGTTGGGGCGAATAATTAAAAAGTTTAGAGTAATCAATTTGTTTTATTTATTTACGTTTACTAAGTAGTTGAAAATGCATCTGTAACTTCTTGAATTTCTCTTCCGGCAGTTTGGAATAAATCTTCTTCAATGGGAAAAATTTGTCCGTGTAGTCCACTGCATCCAGTTGGTCTGGGCATTCCAAAAGTCCATTTCATTTCGTCGTTTGACATTTCCTGTGGATCAGGATGAAATGCCGCGTATTCGCCCAATCCTAAAAGGAAGAACGGGCTTGGTTGAAACTCTGGAATTTAGAAGAAAAACATTTTTTAGTATTTATATACGTGTCTCAAAAATATTTGTGCATGTGATCACATACCTTCGGTTGCTCCTTGGTCTTGGCCAGTGGAGCTGACGGCATGCTCTTCCCTCCGTTTCTGTCACAAAAAAATTGAATTTATTAAAATTGATAGACGATATTAATTAATTCAGAGAATTATTTAAAAAAATATACCTTACATTGGCTTGGGAGACTGCTGGAGGAACCTTTGCCGGTCTCTTTCTCAAAATCATCTTTTCAGATGGCAAAATGCATTCGGATTTGATTTCTGGATCTGTAGCCCGAGTAGAATCGGATCCATGTCCATGGCAAATTTTGCAATGCAAATTCTGTAAGAGAAATGCAAAAATTTATTAAAGCGAATGTAAGGTCGGGTGTTAATTAATTTAATTAATTATTAAAGAAATATTAGCCGTACCTCGGCTATTGAGATTTCAGCTTTTGGCCGCAGAATCATCTTTTCCTTGGGTGGCAACTTGTAACGTTTGATAATTTTCTTTTCCTCTTTAACGATTTTCTCCTCCTTGATAATTTTATTTTCCTCTTTAACAATTTTCTTCTCTTCCTTGATAATTTTCTTTTCCTCTTTAACAATTTTCTTCTCTTCCTTGATAATTGTCTTTTCCTCTTTAACGATTTTATTCTCCTCCTTGATAATTTTCTTTTCTTCTTTGATAAATTTCTCCTCCTTAATCCTAAGGTTACGATTTTTCGGTGTTGAGCCTGAGCCATCTGAGTCAATCCGGTGAATTCGCGAATGCCATCCATATTTTTTCAGGCTATCATCAGCCAGGAGTCTTTTGAACAGAAATCTTTTGTTTCGGGGAGAAAATTTGTCATAGTCTGAAAAAAGATTAAACAATTTCATGTAGGAATTTATGTATAATCGAATTAATTATTATTAGATCGGCCCATATTTATTATTTGTCTATAGAGTGACGGGTATTAATAATTTTTCAGACTGAGATTTAGTTTAAACTGGTCTAATCTAATAAAACCACAGCTCCTTCCAAGCCAGTATATGCTATGTATGTGTATGCCTCTTGCCTATGGACTTTGCCAGGAAGAAAATCGTAAAACCTAGGCAATGGACTCCTTATGGGAAAATACTGGTTTGAGGTGTCGGAAGGAATTTGATTTCTTAAAACTTTTAAGACAAGTAGTGAGGCACTCAGAAGAATACAAATCAGCTTCAATCTGGACTTGGCACTAGAAATACCTTCGTCCAGTATTCACCCCTACAAAGAAAACTAACTAAACTTGGAGGACTTCTCTCAATTTACCCAATTCAAAAATAACTACTAATTTTTCTAGACAAGACTTAGAAATTGCAACGTATAAATTGAAATATGCGTTCTTCTAACACACCTCAAAAATTCTATTTTAACATATTTTTTTTACTTGATAGAAGTATAATTATCCATATTAAATCCTTCACTGTGATTGTGCTTATTCCATCAGAGCACAAAGCACAATGCCAAGATGCTGCTGCTAAATATTATCAATCGTTACACGTGACAATGGGAAAAATCCTTAAATCGGGCCTGATACTAGTGTCAAAAGTGATAATTTTATCTGAATGTCTGTCTGCTATCATAGTTCAATCATGCAGTTGGTGACAATGCAATATTTGAATGACATACCCATATTGATACAGTTGGTGGATTTTGGTTCTGGATCCTTTAAATAATCTCTGAGGATGAAAGAGATAACTCCAGGTGATTACGAAGAAAAAATCAATTATTAATTTGACTAAATTGCTCAAACCGGTGTAGAGCTGAACGAGTGATTGTGAGAAGTAGCCAAATAGTGTGATTACTGATAAAAAGTGAAATTGATACAATTATTGCTTTTACTTGTGTGTGTTATTTTTATGTCCTTTGTTTAATAATTTGAACAAACTAAGGAGAACGATGGATTTAAAAATTTTTGACTGGACTGGAGTTGTAAAACTAAAGACAGGATCTGTATTAGCCACTTACTCGATACACGGTTGCGGTTGAATGACTCAAAGCTTGCAAGCTAAGTTGGGTAGGACCTTAGCTTAGGGTACTTGTACACACATTAACACCACTACACACCCTTACGTATTTCTTTAACACATTTCTTTACTTTTGGTCAAATAAAAACAATTAGAATACAATAATAGTATAATTGTCAAGGGCCAGTGTTTTCCTGCCGATGCTGCCCTGTCCTAGGTTAATCGCTACCCTCTAATATAATTCAAAAGTTAACATGATTTTCACAACCTTTTTAGGAGCAAAATATGGAAAACAAACGCAGGATTTTGATAAGTATTTT
>WJEZ01003642.1:0-10428 GCA_009869925.1 Thalassaphorura encarpata
AAGCGGATTAAGGACGGTAAAAGGGTGAATGCTTTAATGTAGATAAGTCGCGATCCCTGTTGGCCTTTGCTCATTTGACACTGCCGTTTGAAATTTCACATTTTTTTTTGTTTAGAGCGCGTTTAAAGTAAATGATTAAAAATTGAGTATTTGGTATATGCTATTTATTTTTGTGGTGAAAGTCCTATCAACTTAATTCGTTGTGCTACCAGGGTACTATAATAAGTCAAGCGGGCGTAGCTGGATTCCATTATAGATTGCGTGTTTGTAAAAAAGGAATGGGCAGAATGTGAGAGAAACTCGTTCTAGATCGTTTTAATCACAAAAACGCCCATTTTGAGTTTCCAACTCCCAAGAAGCATGCGTTTCACCTGCTCTGATGGTCCAATGAGTTCAAAAATCTCGACCGTGCGTCGATTTCCCTCCTCACCTGACCACATTACAATTCCCTGGGTACGGACACAGAATGTCGTGCCAACGCCGTTCCTTGAATACGAACCAACCAGCATTGGCATGCGGGTATTATTGATTTTTACTACTAGACCATACATGCATACATGCATGTAACCATTCTTTCTTTTTTTATGCCCGTATGCCTAAAATATACGGACGACACTCGTTAGTTAGAGGTGGGCATTGGAGTGAAAGCAAAGTGAAAGTTATAGTCTTTAATCTCTGGGGCGAAGGGATAGTTGACTAATTTAACGCTAGCTTGGAAAACGGACGGGCGGACGAACGGCAAGGCAATGCAATTATTAATATCTGAGTTATGATTTTTTGAAACGGGGAAGACTTCATATCGTAAGAAAGAAGTCGTAAAAAATTCTGCTGCTACTGCAGCTTGCAGCTCTTAATTCGGTCACTATAGAAAGCAAGGCGAAGACGTTCAGCTCAGTTCGTCTCGGCTCTTTCAAAGAGATTTTTCCCAAATTATAGTTGTCGAATTAATGGCTCGTGATATGAAATTTGAAACTTCCGCTTCGGATCATGCGGATTTTCTGCATCAAGGATCTTTTATTAGAGGGTCTGATTTTTAAGAGTCACAGGCACAAGCACAAGCACGGCCGTTACTTGCTTGCTTGAGCCTGACGACTTGGTTCTGGTCCTGAAATTGTTAGAATTGCTGATTTTTATGATTAGAGCTAGTGGAGATAAAAAAGAGATCATAGAAACGCGTTCACCGGACTTTCTTCAAGATCTAAATTGTGAGGAATCTTAATGCTAGAGTTCAGGAATGCTTTCCCTAAAAGTCGTAGAAATTAAAGACGGTAAAGTTTGTGCCTCTGGTGCTGATGGCGGAGACTATCCGTACAACGTCTTTAGGGACACGTACGTATCACGCACAGAATTCACGTCGTTTACGTCCATAGGAATTTACAAGAGCAGTGCAGTGCAATGCCGACTCTCGACCTTTTTAAGTACTTGTAAGTTTATATTACACTGACGTGAGTAGGTCTATCTCCCGGTAGGCAAGCACGTACATTGTATGTAAGATAGTTAGACAGGAGAATTGTATGTAGTATAGTATATCTTAAGAGTAATGGGAGCATGATTGCGGCTCTCGTCTTTCCCTTTGATAGTCATCTTAAACTACTTTCCCCTACTTTACATGAACATTATAGGCTTTTTGCTCCTNATTATATTATATTATATTACTTATCTACTACCACAGCCAGAGCCACAGCTTGGATCGGATCGGATCTCTTCTCTTGTGTTCTGTTCTAAAGCATTTTGCATTATTTCCATCCCTACTCTGACTGTAAACCCAAGACAAGGTTCTTCTTGCACTACTGGTGGATGGACGAACATTATATTTAAGAGGAAGGGTAGCAATACTATGGCCAAGAATTTGGACGGTCGATCCTCCTCACAGACAGGAAAGTTATTTTGACCCGGGGAAGGCGTGCCGTGAATGGAGGTGTATGTCATGTTGGCTCAACGGGTATTTTCTGGCAAAAGTCCAACACAATGCTACTACTGCTGCTGCTAGGCTAGAGAAAGTTGCTGTATTGAATAGCTGCACAGCATTTTGCCAAGAAAACGAACGGTTGGCCCGGCTGGCTGGGAGGCTGTGTAACCATTTATTGTGGACCCTTTCCATGCAAAGAGGATCTGAAAGATCCGGTCCCAGACTCAGAGTTTTCTTTATGTCCATCTGAGCATTTCATTTTCTCCCCCTGTGTTTGGGCTAAGGACGGCGATTCCTTGAATTTTATTCTTCTTCTCAACTACTTTAGGATAAAGGAGAGGGAAAGTGCAGAGGCAATAGAGAGACTTAAGGAGAGAAAGTGCAATGTTGCCCATAAAAGAACCACCTTCTGAAGTTGGAAATGGGTTATAAAACTAAACTGAAGGCAAGGCAAGGCAAGGACATGCACATACAGATAGGAATAAGACAGATCTGTGTCTACCTCATCCACCCACTCAGTCAGTCTAACCTTTGACCTCTGCTCTAGTTGGACTTGTTTTACGTATATAATTTTCCCCCAAGGACTCATTCGTCTCATCTCAAACTCAAGAAAGAGTTAAGCTGGCCGACCTTGGGCCAAGATGTAGTATGCAAGAACACATAAAATTCAAAAAGGAACAAATGACTCCTAGCCAGAGGGATCATTAAACTTGAGTGGTTTGAACAGAAGGACATGAATGAAGATTAAATTACCTTTAAATTAGTTCATGTGTCATTCCTTTAATTATGAGACAGAGAATGGGAATGACTGCTCCTGCTTTAGAATTTAGAGTCGTCATTCCCTAAGCGTAAGCCAAGGCATAAAATCCGCACGACCAACCTCACAAACTAAACTTTATTTGCAAGTACATATTGCACATATGCCAAGGATTTGAAAGCTGACAGTAATTTTAATGGCGAATATTTTTTACGATGCTTTTAACCTGCAATAAAAATGCACAGAATTTTGATAGTGTCGCTTCTCTCCATAATTCTGAGCACTTTGAGTGTTAATTCTATCAAATATGGAACATAAAATATTTCTTAGAATTCTAGAATTCGTAACACTTGAGCTTTTAGATTAACCAGACATTGGCATGGCGTGCCATTGCGTTGCGTTGCATAGCATTTGCATAAAATTAAAAGCTTGACGACTACAAATTCTTTGGGTTCCCTAAGCTAAGCTCAAGATGATTGTTACTTTCAAAGTACAGATCTACGTCGAGTGTCCCTAGAGAAAGGAGCAATGCATTAGAGTCAGCATCTGCAATACTACGTACAAAGACTAGGGCTAGGGCTTCTTCCCCAAAACATTGTGAGCATTTCTATGTAAATGTGTTGTGCCCTTTCGAACTGAAGGAAAGTGAAGTAATAAAAGTAGATGAGGGTTGTATTGTAGTGTGGAGCACTCAAAAGGCGAGAAGAGAGACTGTTTCAATTTTCAATTAACCCGAATAAAACTCTTCTTCTTGAGTGAACGAACGAACGAAGGAACCAACCAAGTACAGGCATAGAGCTGCTAGCATAGGAAACTCGTCTGTCATTCGAGGCTGTGCTGAATACGATACCAACTCAACTCAACTCCTTTCCTCACTTTCACTTTAACTCAACTCAGCTCCACTTCTCCATAGTCTCGTCTTAAATTGGATTCAAATTCTCCAGTAGCAAAGGAAATGAAATAATGAAAAGGACTTTTGGAATGAAAACAATTTCAAAGGAAACGGGAAGAAGGGGCTAGAGCTGAGGCTATGGTTACGATAGATAGAACGGAAGCTCTTACCTCGCCTCTCAGCAATGAAATGAATTATTTACCAAAATTGTTTAAATTCATCGCTATAAATAATAGAAATGAAAGTTTTGAACATAATTTTCAGTGTTGGTTGAAATTTTAACACTTTTTTGTTAAGCTAGAATAGCCAATTAACGACATTTTCCTTGAGGCCATAGACATGTTATATTTTGTCTAGTGCTATTATTTCCATTTTTTAGAATTTTCATCTAATTTAGCCAAGCCTAGGGAAAGTAGTTATCATGTTTGCATAGAATCTCATTGCTTCGTATGGAGTAACTATGCATGACAGACTCGATCGAGTTGTGCCATGCCATGCTATACATTAGGAACCTCCACTCTCCAATCAAATTCACGGCCCGTAAAGAGAATGGGAGAGTGAGTGATGATGGATCTTCCTTTGATCTCTAACGACAAAAATTTTCACGAGACAATTTGGGCAAAGGGAGAAGAAGAACAAGAGGAGGTTGAAGTTCCCAGGACTAGTACTAGCACAAGCACCAGCGGTCATGTCGTCGTCCTATGCTTATGCAATGTAATGCAGATTCAATCCTTTCAGAGGCTGGGTGAAGAGATGAAATTCTGTTGCGTTGCTCTGCAATGCAAAGTAATATATTTTCTCTTTGAAGCTCGTCAACCAACCGGGAAGAAAGAAACGACCTCGTTCGGTTCGTACATTTAGTTTCCTAAAGTGAAAGTACCTACCACACACATTCACGTGTATTTATACGTCGTTACATTACATTTCTATTCTATACAATATTATATACAGGAACTACTACTATATAGAATGGACGTACGTGCGAGACTCTATGATTGGATTGGATTGGATTGTATGGGGAGAGAGACCCTGTGACATTTTAACTAAATCGATTTGTCACAACGTCCAATTTTGGGTGCAATTAATAGTATTTCTGACATAAACTTAATTTCGATTCTAGTACAGAGCTAGGCTAGGCTATGCTAGACCACAGCAGCATTTCGTCACATGAGACTTACATGACTTGAACTTCCTTTCGGTAAAATTAAATTGAAGCTGAAGTGGAGAAAGCAAGTGAAAGTGAAAGTTTCAATTCAATAGTAAGGCAAGTGTTGTTGAATTCCTCTGCGTCTTTAAAATCCGAGGTTACTCAAATCCGTTCCTTGAATTGGATTCCTGGAATGGAATCCGACAGATAAACTAAATCGATTTCAGACAGAAATGTCTGGAATTAGCGATAAGTTCATTTACAATGTCTCCTTCATTCAAAGCGTAATGTCCCTGAGTATTACGTATGAGTCTTTATTATTAATTGTCACCTCAGGAATTACCAAAGAATGATGAGGATGAATCATATCATGGAAATACAGATAACCAATATATAATATTTAATACCCACGTTATTAACTCAATTTCCTTGCCCATTTTGGAGAAATTCTCCAGAGGAAGGAAATATAATTTTGCATTTTGTAATTTCAATCTCCAGATCAGTCCGAAGGAATGAGTGATCTGCGGTTTTCCTACTTGGAAATGCCATAGCTGGATCAAATTCAGCCTCAGTTTCTGCTGCTGCTGTAGGCTATGGCCGTGCTGCTAGTACAAAATTCGAAAATTCTGGTCTAAAGGGAATTGAACATGGGAGCGTTACGTTAAATGGGATTTCTCCAGTACCAGTACGGGTTGAGATGAGAGATGGAAATATTCCAGCGATTTCTCATTCTCTCAGTAATGAAATCAGAAATGAAAATTCCCAAGTTGATGATGATTTAACGGAATGTGAAGGATTGTTGGGAGCCATAGCCATCCTAGCCAACTCGCATTACTTTCAACTTTAGTACTTGCAGTTTAAATCTAACTGAAACACATGATCTACTACATAAAAATGGTCTTTCATTCGTTTTGCAAAAATAGTCCGATCTATGTCCAAGTTATATCTCGGCCGTTAAAAATGGGTTAGAATTAATTTATTCATGATAATGCAATGCATTGGACAAAGTCAAAGGCTTAGAATTTCTTATTAAAACGACAATTTTGCAGTGAAAGCTCTATCTGTCCTTTTCAAGCCCTGCGAAAAAAATTCCTCATCACATATATTTATTTCTAGAAATGAAATGAATGATTCGCTTTTTAGCTTGCTCTGCTCTCCTCATTAGGGGCTCTTCAAAGGATAATCCTGAGAGAGGCCTTAATGCCTCACGTTCTTTTCGATGAAAGCTGCATCTGCACCATGGTCGGTCGAACGTACTGTAAGGTAAAATGGTAGAAAAGACTTTTCCTCATTATACAGAACAAGAGAGAAAAGCCGCAGGGTGATTTTGTTACCAGAGCCACAGCAAAAAGAAAGACGAGATGGCAAAATTGAAATAATATGCGAAAGAATGGAAACGAATAAAAAAGTAAGCATGAAGAGTTTCTCATTCTTCTAGTGAAAGTTTTTGGTTCTTAATGGTTAGAAGAAAGGGTGAAATAAGTACAGTACACGAGTTATCAACCCTTCCAGGCATAATGGGATACTTATCGCTACACTCTACGAGATAATTTGAAAGTTTTAATGACAAATTTTGGAAGACTGCCAAAAAATTTGAACTATGAGCTGCGTGGGTTCAGCTTAAACTCAAATTCTATTCTAACGCTATAAAAAAACTGATGCCCGCCTACATTTGTGAAGGCTTAGGCTTGAAATTTAATAACATGGCCAAGAAATCTTTCTTAAAACTGCAATGCAGCAATAAGGATGCGATATTATTTCAATATACGTAGGAGTAGCTAGAAGACTAGAATTTACACCCTTAGGCAATATTTCTAACAAGCTAGTCGTAGAAATACCCAGAAAGAGCCGGATGCATTCTCTTTGGAATATCAAATATTGCCTCCCTGCCCGACGTTCTCATCGCCATAAGGATAAATACCCCATTTCCGCCGACTGTGGAAATATTCAAATCTTATTAGTTCAACTCAAACTCAACTGTTTAAACTCAAACTTGGAGAGAGGAAGGAAATGTAAGTTTGGAAGAGCCTTGCCTTGCCTTGCCTTGGCCTCTGGTTCACCTTTAACTCTTGCTGCCTTTGCCTTTGGCTTTCTCCTTGGCTCTTGCTAGAAACAAACAAGGAAGGAAGGAATGAAATATTTGGAAAGTTTGAAACGGAACGGACTTGAGTGAACTTACTTTACTTGACTTTACTTTGAACTCGGGATGGTATGACATGAATTTACATAGCAGGAAGGAAAAGATGCCAAATGCCGACAATCGACTCACTTGGTTTTTATGTAACTTTCATCTGAGGAGCCAAGTAAATTAAATCTTATTGACACAAGTGCCGAAGTGTTACAATTTTAAAGAGAAAATTTTTCAAATATAAGACTTGGATTGAGATTTTAAGAGTTTTAGGCATATATTTTATGAAACTGTAGAAAAATCTCCCTTGTTAGTACGGGAATTCTTGGAAAAGGAATACATGGCTAAATTAGTTTAATGTTCACAAATATGTAGGTAACTGGCCGGGTATTACAAGTTTGAGCCTCCGGCAGGCAGCTCAGCTAACTTTCTATCCGAGCTGAACAGTGGAAGTCTTGTTAATTAGGATCTGAGGAAGGAAAGGGGAAAATAACATAAGAAGGGCCAACCACTGTAGATTTGTTGTTGATCATGAACCATAGGAGGGTGGGTTATTTGTCTGAACTCTGAAGAAGCACTCGGTAGTAAATGAACAGATAGAAAGATCTGTGGCCTGCCTGGCTGCCTAAGCCTTAAGCCCAATGTTTACTACCACTCCCGCCCCTGCCTTGCCTTATACCTATAAGTGTAATCAGCATTTATTGAGTTGTGGTTTTAATCTAGGAGAAAATGATACTCTTGGGGGTCATTTCCCAAGTGAAACTTGGTATGATTCCTCATCTCTTCCTTCAGCCAACTCTACTGCACTGCACTACCCACTTTTCCACACTTTGAGCAACTATCTTCATCATTCCATGTCTTGTACCACTACTACTACGTAGCCAAGATAGAGTACAGAAGGTACCGACGAAGGAAGGTACTCAGAGAAAGACGACTTACACTTGCACTGGCACTTGCACTAGTTATCTCATTCGTCCATCCGTATTCTGTCCCTGTCCTAGTAGCCAGCCAACCTACACGTTTAGGGTTTTTTGCCCTGTATTTTCATCACAACTTTATACGAGAGCACCGCATTTGAAGGAGTTTTATTTTATGGCCCTGTTTTATCGGTGATGATGGGTGCGTCTAGTAGTCATTTCACTACTGTATGGATTTAAAAGAAATGTTTCTTTTCTGGACTGAACTGAAAGAAACATTTTTTGCCTGGGTGGTCTGGTCAGGGTAATATAGTGCAGTACAGAGTATGGAAAATTCTTTATAGCCGGCAGTTAAGTTGAGCCATTGCAATTGCCTGCCTTGCCTTTCCCCTCTTTCCTGTCGACTTTCAATTTCTGTCATAAACTGTCCATAACAAACGACAATGTTTTGAATTTCTATACACTACGCAAGGATAAGGATTGCCAAGAGTTTATTTGCTAGAATTTGCAGGAAATAAAATCTCGTCTATGAAAGGAAACAACATTTGGATGGACTGATACAATTTTTAAATATTAAGTTCCTGTTTCCGCTCTAGGCGCAACAAATAATTCTAAAATTGCCAGTATCCTGCTAATTTTCTGTAGCAAATGCCAATGCAGACAGACACCATGTTTCCTAATGTAACTCAATTAGCCAACCTTACGATTACAAGGGAAATAAAATCTCGTCCTTACCTCCTATCGTCCCTCGTAAAAATGAAATCCATTAAGTGAAAGTGTATTTTTGGCTAACATCAATTTATTTACATCCTTCCTCTCTAAATCCATTCGATGACTAAATTCTCCATCAGTCCTTTTCTATGTATTCCCACATGTCCTGTATTTGGATTGGAACATAATACTTGGTAGTAAATTTTGGATTTTATCGGACTTGTGCCATTCCCACACATGCCTGCAATAGCACACACACACTCCGCCTTCCCCGCCCTTGTTTCCGTATATTACCCCATTATTAATGTTTTATGAATAATGACATTGCATTGCCATTGCATGCAATGCATTGAATTGCCAAGCCTAGCAAATAGTTTGGCTCGCACTTTACTTTCTCTTGCATTGCATTGCATTGCATTGCACATTGAATGGCCAGATGAGTTCAATTGAGATTTATGAACCTTTCTCTCAACTTTCTCCACTCTCCATCATATATTTCAACTAGGAGAGACTCTGTCACAGCATTGCTTCTACCTATCTACTCTACTAAAGGACTTGTTTGTGTTTGGGCCTAAACTAACTGAATCGTCCGGAATGGAAGTGAAGGGATGCACTTACGTCGTACGTACGTACGTACGTCGGGTGCGTAGTGCCTCGAGTACTTGGAATTACAAGGGAAGGTTTGACATACATACAATATATTTATGGAGAAAGTGAACACCAAGCTTCTAAGAGTTCAAATTTAAGTTATGAAAAGATATTGAGCATGTAAACTTAACATTTGATCTTTAATAATGCCTCAACGTGTTTAATTTTTTGTTTAACATCTAAAATTCCATATAACACTCGTAAACCTTCTCTCGTAAGGCCAGCTCAGTTTTACTTTGTGAAAGTTCTAAAAGTCCTACCGCGGCGTTCCTACTCTTGCTCCTACTTTGTCGACCCAACTTGTTTGTCCGCCTTACCATCTCATCAATCCACATTTTAGGAGACAAAAATAACCGACGGGGAAAGTTCATTCTCACGCCTTTCACTCCCGCAGTCATAAAACAAAGGAAGCTCCCGCCGCTGCCGCCTTCGCTTTCTTCTTCAGACATTTTGTCTCCACACCATGAACCATAGAACTTTCACCCATCTCATCTCATCTTCCTATTCAGGAACCAACCTAAATGGATTACTATTTGATTAAAGACACTGAATCTTTATTTTAGGGGGATGAATGTTTGTAATTTAATGGTTGATGGTTTAATCCTCCCCTTGCTTGCTGCTCTGTCTGACTAATGGCAATGCACGCCTTGGCAGGAGACATGTGCAAATTAAACAAGAGCCCATATGGATTTTGAATTGGTTGACTGGAGCCTTAGGCTTGGGCCGCCGTATTTGCAGAGGCTGAGTGTGTAGGAGATGCTCCGCCGCGGTAACTCACGTTTATAACTGTCTAATCGCATCATTAATCATCCTCCTAGTGATGATGAATCGATTCCAAAGTATCCACCAAAATACGAGAGTTACATATGTGTGCTCTTGCTCGGTGCTTTCACTTCACTTCACTACTCTTGGGAAACTTCAGCCTAGCCTGAGAAAATAACAGCTTCCTTCGGACGCCAATTTTTTCATGTTATCCTTGGAAAAATGGCCCATGGTTCCGTTTGCCAAGATTTATGGGAGGCATTGAGCTTTATATGAAGATGGCTATTAAAATATATTTAAGCACACCCTTGTTTACGAATGTGTCATGGACTAGCACGTCCAATTTTGGCTGCTACACAACAACATGGATATTTGTAAAAGTAAAAAAAAAGTTGGAATGGTTTGAGTTTTTAAAGGGCACGCTAGCTGGCTTGCAATGCTATAACAATTTTTTACAAGGATGACATACTATGTCATTGTTAAGTACGATGGGACGTTCTTTATGTCCTCAATCTATTGTTAAGTAACTCCTTAGCTTCGTCACGGTCATATGTCAT
>WJEZ01003643.1:0-10424 GCA_009869925.1 Thalassaphorura encarpata
CACTTCTCCAGTATAGTGAAGTGTTGCTTTTGTCATGAGCGTCACTTCATAGTTTCCATCAGCACTGTTAGTCAAGAGAATCAAAATTAAATGAATTCGTAGCATACGTAAGAGTCAAACTCAGGCAGGCAGGCCTTAGCACACCGCATTAAGTAAATAATTTTACAAAGGAAGCAAATATTGTACGTATTGTATGTGTGGTTCCTTTACTCACTTGTTATAAAGCACAATGTCCGGGAGCCAAATTAATTCAGATGGAACATAAAGTTGTTCAACGCCACCCCATTCCTCAGGATCCCATTGGAGTTTGTAGTCCATCCATTTCTGAGCACAAAATGAACATCAAATGTAAATTAATTCATTCAAGAATGGAAATTAGTTGTACAAATACAAAATTAAACTTTCTCTCACGTACTTGCTGAACCCATACGTTTGTCTTCATGACTTGTTGCCTCAGGTTCTGCAAAACAACAAAATTTTTAGAATCTTAAACTATATAGCAAAACTTCATAGTTTCTAATTTAATTTTGACTTAAAACTATAGTTTTTGGTCTCAGGCCTTACAAATTGAGCTACTATGTCTATTATTAATTCAGAAAACTTTTTATTGATTTTTTCATGTGATATTTGGCTTGGCCGCAGCCACAGCTATAAATCGCCTCCAGGCATCGACTTTCTCATGATTTGGTATTCCATTTTTATTTACTTTTACGCTAAGCCAGGTCAGGGGCTAAAAAGATTATTTTTGAGTATCTTTAGCTTCGGATGTGGAACGGAAGTTATGACCATAAAGCTTGAGATGGTTTTTAGCCTTGCGGCAGCAGCTAGGCTAGGCTGAAAGATCAGAAGGTTAAAAATATGAAAAGGAAGAAGGCAAGAGCAAAGGCAAAGGCAGGTGAATGGGTAATTGATAAGAAAGAGGGGTTTAAGCACTCAAGTGTCATTAGTCAGCCAAGAGAGTGGCAAGAGTTCTTCTGTGGCTTGGCGTATTTTGAAAGTAGACAGACAGACACTAGCAAACGAAACGAAATCGCGATCGCAAAATTCATCCTCCACAACCACGCACGAACGACTTTTGCGAATAGTACACCCCGAAAACTCAATTTCCTCTCTTTCCCTCCGACTTTCACTTCCATTAGAAGTTGATCCTTTCCTATTCCTACTTACTAGTTTTACTTTCCCCTTTCCATTGCATTGCATTACATTGGACTTTTTTTCTCATTTCCAATCTTCTCCCTGGTCCTAAAACATGTTTCTTTCTTCCTATCTTTCTTTTTACTCACTCTAGCACCAAATTCACTCCTAGTCCTTGGATCTTTGAGTAGAGATGGGATGGGCAATGGGAAAGTGCAATATTTTATTCATAGATTTGATCCGAGAACGAACCTTGTCATTCGTGTGACACGCCAGCCCATGCCTTGCAATGCACAATGAGATTTGAGTTTGAGTCATTGCTTTTGCTTATGGCGTTAAATGAGCAAAATAAAAAACAGACGTACACGCCTTATATTATGGAAATCATATGATTATCAACTGCCAGAAGGCAGAATACTTGCCAAATATTCATTTTGAAGAGGCTCAATCTCTCGTCTATAGTTTCAAGAATTTTACAAGTACATAATGTAAGAAGTTTGGCAAACATGGTTCTATAGGACAAGAACAGAGAAATCAGCACCAAGAAAATTCTTCCTGCTGCTCCATTTTGGCATTGCCACGTAAGATACGTGATAGGAGATGATTCGTTGAACGCTGAAGAAGGAAATTAATTGAATTAATCAATATCTTGATTCGATTAAGTTGGCTAGAGTTGGTTAAATTGACGTTGACAAGTTGAGTTAATCAGGAAAAGTAGCTTGGATGATTTCCGAGAAACTTGGCTACTTATTTCTTGAATTCTTAGAGAATTTTCACAGCGCAAGTCAGGAAATTAATAAAAAGGCAAGCACAAAATTTCATGGACCACATACGTTAACACGAAAAACTGTTAAAAGAAGTTGAAATTGTTGCCATAATTAAATCAGAGAGTAATTTGTCTATTTTAGTCCATAGCCCATGGCATACCAACCGCTTCGCTTCAAGTTTTAGACTTTCTTGTAAGAAACGTGATGGATGATTAATAAATTAAAACAACCTTTCTTGTTGAGTTTTCCTTCCTTGGCCTAGCCTTGCTTTTTGTGGGAGAACAAAGGCTAAAAGTTACAACAACATCAAAATCAAATTAAAAGACTGGTCTGTGAGTCAGGTTCTGGATCTAAGGGTCTAGCGTAGTAGTGATTGCTTTGATCTAACGTTAACTTTTACTTAACGGAGAGAATGACTCACATCCATTTTCTTTGTAGTGTTGAAACCCAAACCTGAGGTTTATTAGATTGTTGGGCGTACATTCCACCAATTTGGTCTACGACTCTCTTTCTTTGTACTCGGCAAGAAATTATAGGTCCTATTTCATGCTAAATTTTAAGCTTTATTAGGTTACATCTAGTTTTTACTGTATAAAATTTATATTTTGAGTAAAACGGCAAACTGAGGCTGACAATTTGCTCCAAATGCTTAGGGTTTTTGATAAAATTAAATTGTGTGTTCTGGGTCGCATTACTATTGCTATTACGGCTCCTTTTATATTTTCTTGGCAAGAGCTAAAGAAATTGAATCTCATCTTATCCTATATTTTTCAAGTGGTTGGATGACTAGGCTACAAATATCGTTCGCCTGCCTCAGGATTGTAAAACCTAAAAGATTGCTTATGCTTAGGGTTTTTGATAAAATTAAATTGTGTGTTCTGGGTCGCATTACTATTGCTATTACGGCTCCTTTTATATTTTCTTGGCAAGAGCTAAAGAAATTGAATCTCATCTTATCCCGTATTTTTCAAGTGGTTGGATGGCTAGGCTACAAATATCATTCGCCTGCCTCTGGACTGTAAAACCTAAAAGATTGCTTGTGAACCGATGCGGTGGAAGACTAAAGTTTATGTTGTGATTTGAGTATTTTGGATTATTTCTATTTCACTGTGTTTTTCTTATTGTTCGATTTTCTATTCCTTGAGCTTGAATTGACTTGAGTCCAGCTCTAGCATTGTCGGACTCGGAGTTTTTATTCCTATTCCATGGGTCGTGAAATTCCATGTTCCGGTTTGAGTTTTCGAAATGTAATAAGAAAAAGTCGAGTACCTACGTAGGCCTACCAGAACGAGTACTACTTACTAAAAGATCGAAAGTCGAGTCGACTGACACTAACAGACGTGGCGTGCAAGCCAGAACCAAGAGTTTATTACAGCAACCAGAGATCACAAAACCCCAGAATAAAAAGTCGATATTCTCAATGTACTGTGAACTAAAAACTAAGGATGAGAAAATGGAGCGGATGCTGACACATACAAGTAGTACATGCCAAACTTTTTACAAGAAACACTTTTGTTAATTAAAAATATGACGAGTATTTAATTAACAAAAGTTTTTTTTGATGAATTTGGATATTCGAAAGAATCCAAATTCAATGGAATTCATGTGAATTCGTACAGTCGATAATATTTCATAGATTGCTAAAAATTTTAGTAGAGTCATTATCACCGCACTTAGTAGAGTATGTGTGAGTAGTAGCTTAGCTCCGTCCCTTGTGCCGTGTCCTAATAGCATCCTCTTCTTTTTCTCGACTTTTATTTTCTCTTCCTTCAAGCTACTTTCTCTTATTCTCTTGTTACCTTGAGAAGTAGTACTTACACATGTCTGTCGCACCTAAGCCTCTCGTCTCGTCTTCCAACTGAATGCAAAAGAAAAATCGAGCAAATATTTCTGGTATTTGAATTACCTAGGCCTACAACAGTGAAAGTATGGTAAAAAAAGAAGTTTTCTTTGTTCGTAGCACTCGTACGTACTACAATGTTATTTGCAAAGCTTCCAATTTTATTGCACATTAAGTTGGCTTCATTGTATTCTGCTCTTTTACTTGACTCGACTCACAACACACACAAACGACCTATGCTCAATGTTCGCTCATCTCGGTAAATAATGTAGAGAGGAATAAATGTGCTTGTTCTCTACTTTTACTCCTGGCCTGGGTTTGGGATTACGCATAAGTGCGCTATATATATTTTCTACGTACTCAACTCAAGAATTTACTTTTACGGACTTATAATCAAACAGTCGTAGCAGTAGAACAGAGAAATCTCTAGGGACAATAGGGTAGAGCCTTAAGCTGAATTTACAGAGAGGGTCAATTTACTGAAAATCAAAATTCTGGTCATGGACCTTAGGTCAAGCTTCTATCCAGCCAGCCAAATTGACCTTATGTCTTACAATTTCTTAGTTTTAATCAAGTACCCCTGATAAGACCCCTCTTGCTACGCCACAATTCTAGAAGACGTAAATATGCATTGAATTACATGAATATGGAAGTCTTGGCCGTCTTTTCCACACATTTTTCCTGTCTTATTGATCAGAAGATTCAACAAAAGAAAAGAAATGTGGAAAGAGGGTGAAAGCATTGCAGTTACATTACATTCAAGCTGAAGCTGAAGCATGTAGACTTTCTCCAACAAACTTTCTCTTAGCTAACTAAGGACACTCTTTTATTTTCATTCAGTTATTTGCCTCCCATTCCTGGTCTAGGCGTAGTAATTCCAGACTGGAATTATTTTATTTTCCTCCACTATTTCCATGCCAAGTCATCAAAGTAATACCGGACGGACGGAGTAACTCTATTTTCTTCATTGGGGTTGGAATTGAAGCATACATTTTTAATTTAACCGATTATCCTTCGGAATTCAATGAAATTTGCAGTAAAACTGGTCCAAACGGCATACTATGTAGCAAGACGCTGTTTGAATTGAATATGGTTTCACACCTCGCACCACAAAATATTTCAAAGCTGGCTGAGGCGTAGTAATTCCAGACTGGAATTCTTTTATTTTCCTCCACTATTTCCATGCCAAGCCATCAAAATAATATCGGACGCACAGAATAACTCTATTTTCTTCATTGGAGTTGGAATTGAACCATACATTTTTAATTTAACCGATTATCCTTCGGAATTCAATGAAATTTGCAGTAAAACTGGTCCAAACGGCATACTATGGCAAACGGCAAACCCTGTTTGAATTGAATATGGTTTCACACCTCGTACCACAAAATATTTCAAAGCTGGTTGATTAATGTATAGTTGATTTGAATTGTGAATTGAATACTGAGTGATATTGATAGGAGGACTGAATCCTAATTGCTGGCATGAAACGGATGGTGAGGTAAGGTAAGGTGAATGAGTCCAACTGTAAAGGTGTTTCAGCTTCACTCAAGTGATTTATGGCCAAGTCATTCTTGAGTCTTCCGGGAGAAAATGGTTTTCCTCCATCGGACGGATTCCTGAATGTGGAAACGAGGGATGAATCTTGAGCAGTAGTCGTCAACTCAAGGTGTTCCTCCCAAGACACTTTTACCGGAATTCTTGTATCATTTTTACATTAAGGTACAAAATTCCCAAGTGTAATTTTGGTTTTTGGTCGTACGTAAAAATCCTCGGTTAGTCTAGTGCATGGAATTTAGAATTTTGGGGGTACATGTGTGTAAATCGTTTTTTTATTTTGTGAACATGGGTCCTGGACATGGACACACCCTGCCAATGCTTTGCTTTGAGAAAGGAATGAAAGTGAATGTCCATATTATTCGGTTTCCGTTCAAGTGGAAGACTGGTAAGACGAGGAGGATCATCAATCTAAATTATATTCTCTTTTCCAAATGGTTTCTACGGGAAGTCAGTGAGAAAATGAGAGAGTTTTGCGGATGCGGTGCAGATCCTTCGATTCGGATCGTAGCAAGACAAAGGAGTCTTCAAACTCATTCACGACTGGCAAGGCGCAAAGGAGAAATAGCAATTCTCTTGCCTGCCTCAAAAGAAACAAAAGGTGCCTGCCTGCCTTGCCTGAACTACTACGACTATAGTTTTTGTTTCTCGCCTCCCTCTTTGGATAAATTAACATCATTTCTGCATTAGTTGATGGATTTAAAACACAAAAGCGGAGTAGAAAGAGAATGAAAATTCTGTAATCCACCCAAATAGCATAGCATAGCATAGCAAAGCCTTTCGGAACAAGAAAACTAAATTCTGTTCTGTCCAACCAGTGGTTTAGCAAGCCTTGGCCTTCTTTTAATGTAAAATGGGATAATAGGATTCATCTCAGGATTCTACCTCGTCTCGTTTCGTCTGACAGATTAATTTTTTTCTTTTCTTTTTTGCCTACGTGTCGGAAAAATTTGACTATGAGTTTGAGTCTCAGAGTCAGACTCATTTTTATTTTAAAGGACAGCCCATGTCATTTTTGACGAAATTGGGTCACGGGCATGCGCAAAAGTTTAAACAATGTACAAATGTCAATTTTTTAAAGAAAAATGCTTCAAAATCACACTTGCTATTAAAATTATTGAAACGCTGTGAAAGTTTTTGTAATTTTTCAACACCCCATGACTTTCCCTTGAGACTTTCACTTTCACTTAACCTAGTTAAGGCTCGGGGCAGATTCTGTGCTATTTCACATGGGATTTTTGCATATCCTCAAGCAATTTGAAAAGATTTTAGTTTAGAATTGTAGAAAACATAAAATGTTTCTTACCACTTCAATAAGTTGTGAAAGTTTGATGCCTAGTCTGACTGTAAGTTTGTCCGAGGCATTTGCAACGGGGCGGATGAGTCGATTGTAGTCTGTTAGGAGCTCATCGTACAAAAGCTTTGCATTAGGATTTCCTTCAACGTATAACCCTGAATATTTATACACAGAAAAGTGTTAAATATTGATTTAATTAAATTAATTAGTTAAAAATAGTTAATTAATATGAGTTTACCTCGAGAAAACCACAATAGAATTGCAGAAAGAAGAAATCTTTGTAAATTCCAGTAGTGCCAATGTGAATCCATGGTGTTAATTTAAATTTTGGTTATTTTTTTAGCCTTTTAGCCTATATTTTCTCTTGGGTTGGAAGAAAAATTGGCGTGGACGTGCTTCCAATCCGAGAGTCTTTCCTCGACTGGTGATTCGGCTACGGGTGCGGGGAACAAGAGAGAATGCCCAGATCGGAACCACTCGTTCCCCCAGAAGAAGGAAGATACCCGGGTATCATACAGAACAGTCCTACGTAAGGCCTGGGTCATGCCATACTGTGCCTTGGCTCCAGTATCTCTTGTTCTGAAGAGGCGGATTAGTATTAGTGTCTTTTCTTTCTTGCTGCTGCTGCTGCTGCATTGCGAAATCTCGCACCAGGAGAATATAATGCAAAGCACGGAATCTTCATCGACGGATACATGCGATTTCGTAATTTCTAAAAAAATATCTGTATTGCCAAAATAATTGAAGCTATGTGGATATTCAGATGCGCGGTCAGAGGCTTCTGAGACAAAAGGCGTGATTTTGTGTCTGATTAGGATTATGTCATTGTCATAAGACCAGAATATAAAGCTCCCACCAGAGTTGTAAACTTCAAAACTCATTTCAAATGCGAAACAAGGAATGATCTGTGAGGCTGCTAGGCTAGTGCTGGGAATTCCCTTCGTGGTTTCGTTGGATTAAGACTTATGGCGTGGCTTGGCTATAGTTTGCTGTGTGCCGCCAGTGCCAAGTACACGACTATAAGTCCAGTTCTCCAGTTTGGTCATTTTATTTTCTCCAGAATTCTCTACTACTAAACTTGATCAAAATTTTTGGATTCATTTGCAAAATAAAAAACAGATGCATCGGATGGTTTATCTACTTTTTTCAATTTTAATTCTCAATGTGCGTAATCGCATTTACATTTTTAATATGTTCAAGTACACTTAAATTTGATACATTTATATTCATACAACATGCTTGACAATAATTATCAACGTCTCACGTTAATTAATCAATGTCAATCTCAAAAAAATTAAATTATGGTTGATTATGAATGCAAAGTTTATATTTATATTCTAAATTGAACAATCTCAGCACCAGACTCAGATTTCAGGCATTGTACATGCGGTGCGAGTTTATAATTTAATATTATCCTGATAAAAATGCAGAAACTATATAAGTAATATTGAATACGTATATTATTGTTGAATTAGGAACTACTAGGTTGAATTTAATGCATTGGGTGGGTGTGTTGGTGTTTTAATAATTTATCCTTGATTAGAATTAGTTTTGACATGAACTGATCCTGATTTGAGAGAATAAGGAAGAGTGGCACGACGTCCCATTTTACGACTCACTTCTGCTGCTTTGTTGAGACGACCAAGTTTCATGAGAAGAAAACTTCCTGGACTTTGTCTTTTATCCCTCAGATCTGTTCCAATATATTTCCACCACTTTAGAAATTTAAATCCAATCATACAAAACAAAATCTTGAAAATTATTTGAATGCAATGCAAATGATCATGCATGAGAGGCTTTCTTACCCTCTAGAAAATTTTCTAGATCTTCATATCCAGGTTTTGGTCTGCCATTTCCAATTGAGATACTTCTGGGAATAGGATGATAAGGGGTATCGCTATCTGCCCTTTTGTTTGACCTGGGCCCTTGACTCGCTGAACCTGGGCGTCTCATTGGATTGTAGTCACTTGGGTGAGGTGACCAAAATCTTTTCCATTGTCTCGCAGGGTATTGAAAATCTTCTGTGATATCTAAAATGAAGAAAATTAATTTTTGATAAATTTGTGCAAGCAGAATTAAAAATTAACTGACCATAATCTTCTACGGCCATAGGTTCTTCGATTCCGTCTTCTTCACCATAGCCAATTGGACCAGCAAAAACTTTTCCATTCAGGGCAGCCCAAAATACAAAATTTGAATTAAAATTAACTGACCATAATCTTCTACGGCCATAGGTTCTTCGATTCCGTCTTCTTCACCATAGCCAATTGGACCAGCAAAAACTTTTCCATTCAGGGCAGCCCAAAATACAACCAAAAAAGCAATTTTGATTAGGAAACTCATTTTTAGAATGTATATGCAATGTCTTTGCTTCAGTGTTACCCTGAATTAGGTTGAAATTGAAATGATGAAGATTGAATCGAATAGCTGATCTATTTATACTACATCTCCGTGGCTGGCCCGTAAGTCCTTAAGTGGTTAGGGTGGGAGGGAGGTAAAATCCTTTGGCAGATTTCTTTTGCAAATAACTCAAAAGAAAGTTTACATTTGAGATATGAGATTCCTTGCATAATGAGAGTAGTACTGGATCAAATTCAGATGAATATACGTTAGTACGTATGAAACTCAAGATTTTAGGGCGGACGGGCCACTTGACATTTTCTTTCCAAGGCGAGACGCGTTAAAAGAAAATTATGCTTGCTGCCTTTGCTTCTTTTGCTTATTACCCGATAACGGGTATTTCGTTTTGTCTATAATTTTCAAATGCGGGCGAAAGCGAGAGTCGGTTGACGCACCGAAAGTTTCCACAGCAAGCGCTAGCCAAATTCTCAAGTGGCTTTCTTTCTCAAGGAGTTTCACTTTCATTTCGTATCTGGTGAAATTCTAATACTACTTTATAATCCAAAACTATCTCAAGTGGGACCCCCACGCTACGCGGTTAGATGAAAAAAAATTGTTTTTCAGGCTGTCGTCGTCGTCAAGAAATTCTCTAGAGATTTCATTTATATTTTGAGTGGGAAATAAATTGAGCATATTATTACCTAATTAAATATAATTGCCACGAGCGAGTCAGATTTCATCCATGTGGAAATATTCATGGAAATTATAGACGTTAATACCAAAAAGTGTAATTTGACTCTTTCAAATTGATTTATTCATCCAAATTAACCTAATTGTCTGTCTCACAATTTTATAACACAAAAATTACAAAATTACAACCTACGCTAAGTGCAGTTTGATTTTGATTAGCAGACAAAGTACCAAAATTAGTAGTTTTTCTTGCTTTTTAACTCGTTATCAAATAATTCTTCGCTCTACGCTCTAAATTCCTTAACCAAATTACATTACAAGATTAGTGATTCATTTTAAGTGTCGATTAAGGGTTAAAAACTCCGAATTAGTTAATTTTATCACATTTCTGATGAATTCTGAGATAATTTGAAGTTAAATTCCTTCCGGTGGTGTTGAAAATGTGTCATCTCCCTCATCTACTTTATTTTGACCCTCTGGGGTAATAGTGATATCTGGAAAATTTGGATTTATTGGTGTAATTAAATTTTCTTCTACTTCTAATTTGGATAGTTCAGAAATCGGTTGTTCTTCGACTTCGACGATTGAATCATTCAACAAACTTCCCATTGACATATCCATGAGTAAACTTCCATTCAAATCTTCTGAGAAAGAATTACTAATATTTGCAAAAGCTGCAGCAGCATCTGAATCCCATTCTGTAATTCCGTCTGGTGCCTCTGATCCTTCGACAAATTCCTTGTCTTTCTTGATTTTGCTAGCCAGACTTTGTCTTCTGATAGCAGAAACTTGGTCTGGTGAT
>WJEZ01003645.1:0-10417 GCA_009869925.1 Thalassaphorura encarpata
CAGAAGGCAAGAACATTAAATTCACGTTTACACCTAACTAAATCATATAGAGTCCAAAGTTTTTAAGCTATACGGTTGGATATATGCAATTCAATCGTATCAAATATCCCACAGGTTTAAAAATTATATACTTACTAATTATTTTTCCTTCCTAATTAGCGTAATTCTCAAATATCACTCGCTTTCAGTCCGCTTTGGACAGCTTGTTAAAAATTCTGAGAATTTGAAATCATTTTCTGTGAGTGATGGACGGAATAAAAAACTTTTTACGTCGTAGTTGCGAATATGTCAAGATATGACACAAGAGAAGAGCTGAGATTTTTTTTATTCTTATGGAATTCTGAAGGATAAGGATACTTGGAATAGGAATACATAGACCGATGCACGAGTCAAATCCCATCACCCAATGAAAAGAAGCACTTTTGTGAATTCGCATTCAAAATTCAGTCCTTAAAATAGAAAATAATCTTTTGGCCATGTTATGTACGTATAAGGTTGAGACATCTTCTGGGCTGTACCTTGCCATGACAAGCCAAGCCTTTCCTCATGTCACTCACTCTAATCCCACATTTTCTCTACTTTTCCTTTCTTCACCTGATGGAAACGGAAGGATTAAGAAAAAGAAAGAAGGAAATTCACTACCCGGGTATTAGTAAAAGAAAAAATTTAATGTACGTAGGGGGTTGGCGGCAGTGTGCGGAAACTTAGGAATCCCAAGAATCTATATATTCTTAATCTTAAAATTCCGCCTTTGAAGAAAAACCCGCCATACGCATACTACCCGCCTGGCTGGCTGGCTGGCCCAAGTAATTTTAGAAATGAGTTCAACTTGAGAAATTGATTTTAGAGGAAAAGCCGTAGGGTTAGTTTGGCTCTCAACTGAGTGAGTCGGACGGCACGGAGATAGGCCACAATCCTTTTTCACTACATTTTATGCACATACGATACACGTGTCTGCATTTCTCAACCTCATCTTTTTGTCCTTTCCTCTCCTCCTGTCTTTTTCTACTTTAACATTCCATGGAATCGAATCTTTGGGACAAGGAAGAAGTCGAATCATGTCATGTCACTTCCCTTGGCTTCCTTGCTGCATTATCTATTTTCTTTTCCCTTGTATCCATTTTCCCTTCCAATATCGGACAGAGACAGAACCCAAGAAAATAGTCTCAATCTTAAATGTAAATTCAAATCGGAGATGAAAAGAAGAAAATTCAGGCAAGGCTAATCTGATAAGCCAGGGAGAAGAGATGCTTTCTTTTCTTTTGTCATGCCATTTCCTTGCCATGGTATTTGATCCTTTTAGTATTAAAATTTGCATTTTAGCACCACCATTCCTTTGCTTTGCTTTGCTTTGCTTGGGAATTTAGAATTGGACTTTTACTTGGTTCACATTTTCCATTAGCGCTTAGCACAAAAATTGCGGTCTCTAGACACATTACAAATCCTTCCAATTAAATTTTAGGGGAAAAGACATATTTTACTAGTTTTTTTTTTCAATTCACTTGGCTCGATTAATATTTTTCTTTTATGTCACCCACAGGAGTGGAGGAGCTGAGACTCGAGTTTCGTGAGTGGCTTTTATGATTTATGTCGGATCGACTTGTTCATCTCAGCAACAGTTATAAGTTGAAACTGACTAAAGACTAACCAACTCGTACTACTACGTACCTAAGTGTGAAAGTTTTGTCCAAGCCAAGAAGCAGGAAGGAAGGAAGAAAAGTTTTTGAACAACTCAAACTGAAGCTGAAGCTCCACTTGATCCGTTTTTTTTATCCATCATAGCTCATAGCTGTTGGGCAAAAAAAATCAATAATAATAATAGCCAAGCACAACATAGTAGTAGTAGCGAAAAAAGGAAGAAATCATCTCTTCTACACCTTTCATCTCATCTCAACGGAACCTTACCTGTTGTCCAGGTTTTCTCCAGGGGCTATACTAGCTCCAGGATCAAATCAATAAACTCATAAACTACAAGTGCAAACGTAACCAGCTTCAAGCCCATTAGTCAAACCAAGATCAAGACTTCCTGTGTAATGAGCCTTGGCTAACAACTTTGGTATTTGACAAGAAAGGATTCAAAAAAGTAAAATAAATGGACAGTGAAGATAAAGGAAAAGGGAACAACACGAATACAATGCCAGGAGCAACCGTTGGTAAAAAAGTAGTTATTAGTGATCCTCCTGTCAGCAGTGGTCAGGCGGCAGGGACCACTAATGACCATCACAACAGTGGGCAAGAGATGGAAGCTTCCCTGTCTAATGAACAAACTGTCAAAGCATCAACTTCTACTTCTGGAGGATCACCTGCACCAGCAGCCGCTACAGCAGGAACAGAAACTACTGGACCGACTGGGTTGCCTGGAGAAATTCCACCGCCAGCTCCTATCACGGAAAAAACAGCTCTTCGCAGATTCTTTAACCCACCGAGTCTTGAAAGGTAAACAAATTCCTTACTCCTTTATTTCAAGGTGGAGGTCAAAGGTCAATATACTTTAGACATGTGCTTAGCTATTGAATCATCTCAATTAACCCCGTAGAAAAGAAATTTACAGAAAACTACGTCCAAAATTAAATGACTCCTTTTAGACAAATGCAAGGAAAGTGCAAAGTCAAACTAAGGCAGGCATATAAGGAAATTACCTTGTGAGAAAACTAATTAACAAACCTAATATCTCTTGCACTTCTTCGTAGCGTACACGGAATAATTAATTGCTTTGAATAATTAACATTCCCCTCTTAATTTCCGGTAGAACATGACATGACAGTAGCACGTCGCACGGCACGTGTGGGTAATTGAGTGATCTGTCCGTGTAAATTATAGTACGGAAGATAATTGCGCTGCGCTTGCATTCGCTAGGCAGGCACGCTAGTCCACTCAACTTTATTTAATCTAATTTAAATCAAACTGTAGCGAGAATTTTAAAAAGTACGACAGTAGTTATGAATTGATTATATCATATGAAAAAGGATGGTGATTATGAATTAAGTTCAGCTTTGTCTTCTAAAAATGGAATGAAATTGACATAAACTTTGAATGTGAAAGTGTGAAGCAAAATTATGAAGGGAACGAACCAGGACCAGCTCAGCGTAGTAAATATAAAATGAAGATTTGAGTTGAGAAAATGACGCAGATGGATAGTTTGAGTTGTCTAAGTAAAACTAAAGAATTCTTGGTTCCTTGTTGAGGCTGGCTGGATGGGTGGATAAAAAATCGATGTGCCTGTGCTTTGGGGTAGAATGAATGTGGAGCTGAGAAAGTCTTCTCACTCCTTCAATATCACGTCACTCCGTTCCCATTCCTTTGCATTGCATTGCATTTCTCAAGTCTTAAACTAACCAAAACTTACTTTATTCTATTCCTTCACATTTTCCTCTTGACGTCAATTTGGAATTGGACGTTAGAGTAGGAAATGAGAGACATGAACCATTAAAAAAAGAAAGAAAGTCAAATGAATCTGAATGCAAAAGGGACGATAAAAAGAAAACATATGTTTTCCCTCAACTTACGTTAGACTCTCAACTAAACTACTCTCAATTAATCTCTCCAATGCAATGCAATGTAATACTTTTATTTCACACTGAATTTTCTGTGAAGTCTTGGCCGGATTTGCATAAGTTTTGTTCTTGCTACTCATCAAAGAACTTGCAGGCACGTACGTAGTAGTGTGAAACCAAAGCCAGATTCTTGAATTAACTCCAAATTCGTGTGAAATTGGAAAATTTCAAAAGTTTCTGTTCTGCTGTCTCTAATTCCATTCGCTAGAGCTAGAGCTAGAACCGCGGTCCAAGTCGTCTTATTAAGAAATGATGGGAAAAGCCAAGTTAGGACAGGACAGTCAGTTTTAGTTTGCCCATGGTTTTCCCTTGTCAGTTCCAAAGCCAGCCAAGACAATAATCAGTCAAGGAGAGGAAAGTTGTCAGCCTGTCACCATACCCTTGCCCTGTGTTGTGTTGAGCTGAGCTGAGTCAGAGTCTTCTAAACTTGAAGAACAAATTATTTTCTTCCTAATATGAATCTAGGGAGTTGTACGTTTTTCCTTGCTCAGCCCAAGTTAACCAAAACCTTTGACAAGACAAAGTTTGACAATCCAATGCAATGCAATGCCTTGGGTAGTCGTCCTCGAAATAAAATAAAAACGAACATCTTCTTCGTTTTCATTGGCATAACGTTAGATCATTGTTCTAGACACTCAAATCATTATGAATTTGGTTCACAAATGTAAAAAAGAAATAAAAATCTGACGTAAGAAGTCAACTCCATGGAGGACAAGCCTTTTTTTCAAGACGTCGCGTCGCTCCTGTCTTTGTCACATTTCACCTTTTTGTTCCCATTCGTATGAGAATAATGCTAATGCATAATGCATAATGCAACCAACTTTCCTGATGGGCTGGCTGCCACTGCCATGTGCAATGAAATCCAAGGTGTCATTTTCATTTCTCATTCTCTAAAGAGTAAAAAAAAAGTCAGCGTAGTACTTGGATTATTCTGGCTATATCGTGTAGCTAGGATTTGATTTGATATTCCTCATCCTACCTTGCCCTTGCGTTAGTGCCACTGTGGGAAATTTAATTAAAGAACTCAGAGCAGAACTGAGTCAGTCTCCCAGCCTAGCTTATTTAAACCAATTTGACTTAGCTTAGATTTGTACAATGTCAAATGCGTAAGAATCCGATACGAAGGAAATTTAATTTGGTCAGGCCTAGGCCTAGCCAAGGTTTAAACCTTTAGTTTACATACACAGATACATTAGGCTAAACTAACTAAGCCTTCGCACTGCACAAGGTAATTCCTTGACTTGCAGATGATTTATTTTGAGATTTTTCCTTGTCGTCAGTAGCCCAAATCAAAATCTGCAAGTAAATCCTCGATCAGAATTTATTGTCGTACGGGTTAAAAGGAAAGAAAGGGTTGAGGTTAAGAATACAAAAAAAAGCAGGAGAGTGATATTTTAATTTAGAAAGCAAAAGCCTGGCTACGCGGGTGGTCTTGTCTGAGATATGGTCTTCTGTCTAATGTAAATGTCAAGGTACGTTCGTTCCTTGTTCGTAGACGTAACTTTAGGTTAAGTTACAAAAAAGGCGGGTTGCCTAACCTCCCCGAAAGAAAAAGAACTAAAATGAATCAATAGGCTTTGTGGTGAGTTTTTTACTAGGCGGTTGAACCCATACAAGAGTACCTGTGTTACCTGTGGGTTTTTTTTAATGCATTCGTTTTCGTTTTCCCTGATCCTAACCATGAAAAGAAAGCATGAGAGGAGAAATAAAAAGGAAAGTATTGCGAATGTAACACAAGGCATTTTTATTTATAGGCATATGGGATAAAAGACCAACGTTTAGAGAAAGTCAAAAGAAAAGAAATAACCAACCTGTCATATTCTTCCTTGATTTGATAGAGTAGAAATAGGAGATGGGAATAAAATACTACAGAGGCTTTGGAGTTGAGACTTGGATTAGAATAATTTACAATTCCATGCCATGGAATTGAGCCCATTCTCATACCTGTCAGTTATCCGGTTGGCCACACATATTACCATTAACCATTGGGAGGGTGAAAATGAAATGGAATTGAATGCAGCCAAATAATAAACACCCGATTGGATTTCAATTTTACTTTCACTCCAATGCACTTTTATAGCATTCCCATTAGTTTATGGAGGATAAAATGAAATTGGGTCAAGTCAAATTCTGTGTAATTCAATTTAATTTTGCTTTTTGTGTCTTTGTAATAGCAATTTTGAATCAAATTTTATACACCAGCTAAGCTAGCTACTACGTACGTACGTACGTAGGACGTTTAGCTAGCCCAAGGCTTAATCAATAATATGATTGGTAAAATATAATTAGTGGGTTTTGTTCATATTTAAGCTTGTCCTAATTAGGAAGCATAATGCATTGTATTGTATGCTACGTATTGAATTGAATGATGAAGAGGCAGAATAAGTAGAGCTAAAATTTGCTCATTAGGAAGAAAGGCACTTTGAGTTTGCCCGGCCACTTAGGGCTATTGGTGCTATATAGTAGTTGTAGTTGGCTACTAAGGACATGTGTACTCAATTAAGTTAAAAGTGCACTACTGTGCTCTGCTGTTCTTTCTAGGAGGATTTAATTGCATTGACTCTCCTCACTCAACTCTTTCTTTCTTTTTTCCCTAGCATCTCTTGGTAAACAAAATTTGTCTGTCCCTCGTATATCTATCTACATTGTTTACAGATACTTTCAAACATGGCAGTTATTGCCCTACATTAGCTTCAATCATTTTTATGGGTAATAGGGACAAAACTTAAGGGGCGTAAAGGGACTAAAAGTTTGTGTCCCAACTCATGTTAAATGCGGAGAAAGTCGCTTTTCTCCATGCTGCTGCTACTACAAATTTTTGCATACAAACCTGTTGAAAATCGACCCATGCTTCTCCCTACTAGATTTTAATTTAATTTATTCTGGAGACATTAATTTCTTGTGGTCAGACTGAACTGTAGGCTAGACTCTGACTGAGAGTCTTTAAGAATTTAAGCTTTTATTCAAGAAGACGTTCTTGGTTTAGTAAACATGGATATTACGATTAAATCTGGGCACTAGCATCTAGCATAGCACTACTACTACGTGTATTTTTAGAACTAATTAGAGTTGAGTTCACATAAAGGGAAAGCAAGCACAAGCAAGACGCAAGAGCCTCTTGTCTTCCAACACATAGGTTAATTAGATTTTAGGAAAGGCAGAGAAGCCAAGCATCATCAAGGCAAAGCTGGGCTGGCGTTTGCATTTTGCATTTTATAATCTGGGTATCTGAGTGCCTTGTTCTTTTAGTACTATGTAGATGAGTATAACTTTGTGAATTTAGCTGAGCATAAAATTTGCTTTCGCTTTGAAATTCTTTCCATGTAATTTTAACATACAGATATGGATGCAACGCAATAGATTTTATTTATCTCTAGACTACGAATTTGAGTTATGTCCATGTCCATGTCCATCCCAATCGCAAATCATTTCAAGTGTTTCCTAGAGTCAAATAATAAAACAAACTGCTGTGCTGCTACTGCTAGGAAAGATTTGGCTTTAGCATTAGGCTTTTGTTTTTGCTCTCATTTCATTTCAATTCCAAACTACCACAAGCTTTCAACTCCTCGACCTCGAAACAAATGGGAATGAAATGACTAGGATTGGAATTGAGAGAAAATCACACCCACCACCAGGCCAGGCTATTGTTTTCCCACTTCAAGTGTTCTCAGTCAGCAGAATACATTTTACATCCTATCCTCTTCTCTTGATTCCTGATCCTTGATAATGGATTCTCCCTTCCTAGTTGAATTTCAAATATTTATGAACCATAGTTCCAATCCGAATCCAAATCGGAATTGAACCTTGGAAACTAAAATTATTTATGTACTACATCTTTTACCTTATGTTTATGCATGACCAATATTCTGCGCCTGCCTGGCGTCGGCCTGTTATAAATTATTAGAATTTTATTAGTTGTGGAAAGTTTTTCCATAAATCAACACAGGACGTCAATTCTTTAGAATTTGGATCAATTTAATGTAGGGTATTTTCCTATTTATGCATGCACGTATTACAAATTGCAAAGTTTTCAAAGTGGCACCACTTAAACTTCAAACTAGAGCAATGCAAAAGCCACATACAAATAAATACCCACTTCTCTCAAAATCTCAAAATCTCGCAATATATTTCTATGGGGTGAAATTCCTGGCCATGGTCATGACATGACTAAACTTAGCTACCGTAGGGAATGGAAAATTTTGAGAGAAATTCATTGAATGAGGGAAATGCATGCGAACGAGTTCCATTACTTGATCATATTCCTCAAATTCCTAATCCAAATCCCAATCCGACCAACCATCGCTTTCGCCTTCCAAATTTGCCCTACATTTCATCCAAACCACTCAACTCAAAATTACTATTTTGTATAATACGAGCATATAGCATTTACGTATATACTCACAAGGGAAGGGTGTGGTGATAATGCTAATTTTGATTTATTTGATTTGAATTGTATTTTTTAATTTTTGACAGAAAACACAGCAGTGGTGATCTTCATAGTCGACTCAAAACTCGCAAAATGCTTGGCGTTGGTGAAACGGATAATGGGGACATTCATCGGTCCAAGGTTTTTTCTTTTTTCTATTCATTTTATGGACAAAAACTGAACTGAACTGGATATTTTACGATATCCGTAGTAGTAGAATTTCAGAAAAAAACTACCGTTAAAAATCATAATTGCAGTCGTGCCTTATGCCTTATACCCCATGCGTCGTAAATCGAATCGAAATGGGGGAAAAATTACGAGCGGTACGAAATATCGTCATAAAAGGGCGCGCGCTATGCTAGCTAGAAGCAAAATAAAATTAACGACTTTCTTCCCTCCGCCCAAGAAAGGAATTTTGGAATTTGATGGCTTTTGCAGTGGATACGTAATAATGAGGATTGAGGAGTTGAAATGAAGTGGGACATCTGGGATTCTTTATCGTTTTGCACTTCAGGACGGAGAATCTGGCCCAGCAGAACATTATTATTCCATTTCCAAAGCCCATATCCCATTTGAGCTAAATGCTCAAATTTCCCATGTTCCTATTAAGCAACTGCCTGTCCTGACTCAATTTTCATTTTATTAGTTTTCCACTCACTCACTCACTCACTCACTTTATTCATTCCCCCAAGGGGAAAACCATAAATGCCAAATGGGAAATTGCAGCAGCTCAAGACAAGACGGGATTTTATGACTCTTTTTTTTCTTCAACAATCTTCTAACGACTTTCACTTTTTAACGTCAATATAAAAAAACCAAAACTTCAACGTAAGTCGTTTCATCGTTGCGCGCTGGGTTGTTTGTTCCACTTTTCTTTGGAAGGAATTGATTTGTCAAAATTAATTGACAGACAGAGGAGAAGGTAGAAAATGTGGATGGAAAGTAAAAGTAGGTCAGAGTAAGATTGGTTTTTTGAAGCATAGTAGGAAGACTATACGAATTTTTTTTTCAATTCACTCCGCTTCCATTTGCAATTTGTAAGGTGTAGAATTGATTTATTTTGTTTTAGTCTTGAGTAGAGGAAATAAGAAAGTGTAGATTGTTGTAAATTGTAAATGTGATGAGTGGGCGGGCCGCAGGTCGGTCGTGTGGCCAAGCCAAGCCAAGCCAAGCCAAGGTCTGACTTGGCTCGGCGTGAAGAAACGATGAGTAGAGAAATGAAATTTCGCTTGGGAAATCTTAGCCCTGTCAAAGTGAAAATGTTTTATTTATATTTTAATCATTTCTTTCCCTGTACTTTTCCATTCATCCATTGACACGCGCTAGGCGCTCCTATTGGGATTCACATTTAGCAAAGCATGGGATTTTGCGTCCATGCTCAAACAACTTGTTTATTGCACAAGTTTTGAAAGCTTTGAAAGTATTATAAAACTTTTATACCATCTCCTTCCGCTTGGGTGTTGTTTTCCCTGGAATTTGAATGTCATAGGTTCAAACGCTTGCCTCCCTTGGAGTTAAAATTTTTATTAATTCTTTCTTCTCTCCTTATATCTTTTCAGATCTCTCAAGTCTTGGGACATAATGAGCATTTGTACCTCAAACTACCAAGAGGTTATTGGAATTGGCAATTATTTTTGTCTGGGATTATGGCAGCCCAAGCTCTCGTCATTATGGTTTTCCCAATGAAAGCAGGGGAATTTGGTTTGGTCGGTGTGGTTCCAGCCACGAATCCTATTGCCACCCAGTATTATGGAGCTACCATGCTGGGTGAGTAGTACAAGTGTCAATTATTTTATAAGTATTATCACTCCCTGTCCCTGTCCCTCGTCTTCCGTCTAAAAGAAGTAATAATAATTTTATTAACATTGCTTTCCCTTGCGTCGATGTCGAGTATAGGTACTTATAATTTACTCGTTTATTCACTCAAAGATCAAAAGACCTTTTTCCCATCTTTTTAACAAATGAAACAAATCAATAGAAATGAAAATGCCTTATCTGGGAACTGTCAGGGGAAATGACGCCGTATTCATAAGCACTTTATCATTTATTTTTCCTCCATGCATTCGGATGGAATATGGAAATGAAACTTTCATTTATTCAAATAAATTTCATTTCTACTACTCCACATTAGACAGATGCCAACCACATCCAAATCACTTACGTATGTTTTTTTGCCATCGTATATGTATTTCTATACAATTTACGAGGCTCAAGTTCTGGGAATAGAACCAACAATTTTGACTATGTACTCGTATGATCATGTGCAATTTTGCCAAGTTTTATTTCCTTATTTTGCAAAAAAATAAAAGAGGATGGTGGGCCTGCTTTGCAAAACTTTTTGGTGGTGAGTTGACAACAAGTTGAGTTGAAAACTCTTTTTTTTACTTCCCTTGTTAAAACCCTTGTTAGTCCAATTAGGGTGAAGTGGGGATAGGAA
>WJEZ01003646.1:0-10416 GCA_009869925.1 Thalassaphorura encarpata
GTTAGAGTACCAAAAAATAGTAATATGCTTCATATTTTAGAAGTAGCATATTACCTTCATTTGAACGTTGCTCTCTTGAAGTTCATAGACATTAGATTTCAGTTTAACAGAAGTTAAATTGTGCGTGCTGGGAGCTGAATCGAAGTTTGTGTTGAAAAGGGAATCCATCAACGTCGATTTTCCAAGGCCAGTCTCTCCTGCAATGCAACAAAAAAAAACTGGTAAGTTTCAGAATAATAATTAGTTCCTCTCTAACGATGCGACCGGAAACTTGATCGAGATTGTAAAAATTATTTAAGCATAGCAACTATAGGACTATTTCTATTTGATTTAAATATTCTATAATAGATCAGATCCATTTATTACTATCATACAATCTATATCTAGTCATACAACAAGACACATTATATTCAGATTGTCAAAGCCTCTCACATTGTCTCTCACATTCACGCCTACAACACAACATGATCTTATTCTTCCTCAATTTTTACCAAAACAAAAGGTAAAAGTCATGATTAAAAAACTATTTAATAGATGTACACCAAATATTCAACATAGTTATCATCCAGTTCTTAAAAGTTCAAATCTCTAATTGTCCGTTTCAATACTACCACCTACCTGTTGTAACTTGACTTGATTCGATCAAAATCAAAATAGAAACCAACTAAAATAAACATAATGAGCTCAACTCTTTGTACTTTTAAATGATAGTAAAATACGCAAACATAAATTCTATGAAAGACACATTGATCAGTTTTAAATTCTGTACGAGTGCGAACTAACTAAAACCAAAAAAAATGTAGTTACCAATGCAAAGGATGTTGAAGATGAATCCACGTTGAACGGATTTATTGACGAGTTGATCCGGAAGACTGTCAAACCCAACATGTCCCCCCATTGGCAATGGTCTAACTTTGTCCAACATTTTGTTGTCGTTGCTATTAATTTCACAACAATAGTGAGACTGACAGAGTTTTGAAGATGAATGATGAATGAGTGGAAAGAAGAGTGAGTGGCAAATGGGCGTTGGAGTTTTGGATGGAAGAGGAAGAAGGAATTGACCGGGAGCCAGCCGATGGGAGCGCCTTTTCAATTTGCTTTGCTTTTGCCTCCGACCGACCAACTACTTTCACCGTGTTTCAGTTTTGCCTATGCCTTGGGATTGCGGTTAAAAGGAAGAAGAAGAAAAAGGCCATGCCATGCCATGCTATCCCAAACCGAAAACCGTTTTCATTTATTCCCAACCACCCCGGCTTTTCTTCCCTCACATTTTACAACACAAGAAGGAGATTTGCATTATTACATTTTCTTAGTCATCCTCCTGGGCTTTCCCCACTTTCCTCAACATACGCTGTTAGAGCCATCCCAAAACTTACCTCCAACAGACATGAAATACAAAACATCCATACTTAACTTGACTATATATTTTATGGATAGTAAATGTTACACATGCCCACCTCATCCCTTTCTCGTATCATCATTCTCTCAAGGAACAACTTTACTTAACACCAAAGTAAAAATACAGTGAAAACCTTTGTATAGGCATTCTAGTCTAAACTCTAGGAGTTGCTAGCCTCTAAGCACGCCATACCAAACTTCTAATCCACCTATGCAAACATGGAATGAGTGTCGTCTGAGGGATATCCAATGTTAAGTAAATGGGCTTCGTCACGTCGTAAAAATTCGAACGTGTAATGACGCTGTATTATCTATACATTTAATATTTTATATGTGGTATTATAGAGTAAAATATTAGCCACGTCTAGAAATTGTCAACCTCTAAAATTCAGTTTCAGTGCCGAGTATTGCTCCATTGTTTCCATGAACAAAAATACACAGAGTCTAATGTCCATATCAACATTAAACTATAGTTTGCAACATTTTTCGTGTAAACTCCTTCTAGTCAGCCATCGCATTAAATATTAAGAGCTCAAGAGTTGATCTTTTCCTTAAGCACCATAATTCGACTCCAAGAATCCCAAACTACAACTAAAATAACAATTCTGACTCTAACATATAGTCAAGTGCGGCAGGTTTACTTTCTCCCGATTTATTTGAGCTGAATTATGAGTGTTAACTTGACTAATTAATTAGTTCAATCTACAGAGTCTTTAGTTTATATAAAAATCCACTGATCCATGCCCTCATCTTTTGCTATATTCTTTTGGTTGAATTTTACTAAATTACGCAGTGGAAGTTGTGGCTAAGGCGATGGATTGTAGGTTGACTCATGGGAGGGCCTCCCGTGTGTTGATATTATGGCTAGTGCAAGTGGCCAAAAGCTAAAGCCCAGAGTCAGATCAGTAGTCGACTGGTGTGACTCGGAACGTGGGAGATTTAGAATTATTTCATCAAACTCCACACTCACAACTTCATCTCAATTTTACTCTCACCAATTACATCCACGATTAGTCCCATCAACATAAACAAATGCGAAACATTTATAAAAAAATTAAGTTGAGATAAAATGAAATCATTTTTCAAAAAATAAACATTGTTCAAACTGCATGTGTATGTGTAACCCAGTGCAAGTGAGTGGATTCCCACGTACGTCTGTGTATTGTGTATGTTGGTGACACTCGACGACTTGTTTAGAATTTGACAAGGAGATTCCCCCGTCTTACTAATCATTCCAGTCATCGTAAGTTTTTTGGAATTGTTCAGAAAATTAGAAAAATATTTTAGCATTGTAGTTTCGAACCTGTAGTTAAAGTCACAGCGCATTTTTGCACATTTAAAATATTTTTTGAATGAAATAAATTTATAAATTAAAAAATCAATAAATTCGCGTAGATTGTAGATTCAGATTAGTCATTAGAAATTAAATTGAAAATTATTGCAGAATTTTTAGTTTTAGAATTTTAACATGACATCTCTTTTGCAAATGTATGTTGATTGAAAAAATAGCTAATTATTTTCCATTGTGTTCGAACGGTATTAGAAGCCGATACAGACAAAGGAATATTCTAACGACTAGTGTCATGTCAAGTATAGGACAGGAATTTTCCGTGATTCCATTGGAATATATTGATTTTTATTCTACGATATATATAATTATAGATTAGACAGTCGAGTCGAGTTGAGTTGAGTTAACCAATGTCCTAGAAAATAAATATCTCGATTCGTATTCGTAGTCTTTATGTTCCACGTTCAATTTATTTGCTTCCAGTAATCACCGACATCACCTATCAAAATCGTATGAGAATATTTTGCCGGACTTACATATTAGTTAAAAGTGAATTGTGTAGAACTGAATGTGAAAATAAGCTTGGGCTAGCGAAGCAAAGCAAGTTCGACGGACGGTTTGTTTGAAAGAGCAGTATTCGTTTTTGACTTTGAGTTTTTGTTGAGTTCCGTTTCCGTCCTTGTCCTTCATCCCACCAATGTACCAAATGGAATGATTTCTAATTCTAAGTAAAAGCCAAAAACCAAAGTATCCGAGTGACCCTATTCGTCCTGGGACTCGGTGTCTGGATGGAGCTTGGAAATAAATCGTTTGACGTCCAGCAATTAAATTTTCATACCCATCTCTATCTCTTTTGGAGTGATAAAGAAGAATACAACAGCAATAATAAACACAAGTTTGGTCCAAACTTGTTAAGAATTCCTAATTTTGGTGCTTCGAAATTTAAAGACTTTAACAGTCCAGTATTAGTTGAGTGGAATCCAAACCCGGTATTAACATAAATTCAAGATTTGAATGGCAGTGACTCTGAGTGAAATTTCACTTGAAGTTGAATCGAAGAATAAACAAAACATTTAACAAAATGAGTTCAAATAACGAGACTGAAGTTTCTTCGGCTGCGGCTACTGCTGCAGCAACAATGGAGGAAGTTGACCTCGCTGACCCTCCTCAAATCCCTAGTGTACAAAGTACTAGTGGGGCTGAAGGAATAGGAGCTACGATTACTTCGAGCGAAGCAGCCCTTAAATTGGCAAGTCTAAATTTGGAAGAGACTAATTTAACCGGTGATACTACAGGGATGGATCCAGTTTCGATAGCATTAGCCCTAAGATCCACTGCCCTCGGTACTCCCGGAGAAAACCACGTTCCCCCAGTTAGTGCAAATGTAAAATTCGCAGTCTTGATTGGACTCATTGAAGTTGGCCAAGTTTCTAATAAGGACGTCGTCAATGCTGTTCTCCAGTTGGTAAGTAATTTATGAAATTTTCTGCTCGCGTTTCTATCAACTCTAGCTTGGCCCTGTAGCTATATAAATAATACGATTGATCAGATGTCAAATGTAGCAAACTCTTATTGCCTACATATTTTTTTCAATAATGTCTTATTTTTCGATTCCGAGGAAAAGTATTAATCATCTAGTCTATGTTTAACCCTTTGAAGTTTTTTTCTTTTTCTACATTATACCCGATGAAATAGATTTCGATTTCTGGTTCCCTCTGGCTTACAAGCAAATTTTTTGCACAACATGCAAAGAATAAAATTTTGCCGGTAATATTTTGTGACTCTGCTATTTCTTTGATCCTGAAGCGTGTAGTTGGATCTTGTAGTTTGCGACGCTTGCAAAAAAAAATTCCATTGCGTCGCAATGATACACGCTAGCTACTACGGCGACGTGCCGTTTGTCTGGTTCAGTAGTTTCATTTCCATTAATCGGATAGGATAGGAGGAGTANCATTGCGTCGCAATGATACACGCTAGCTACTACGGCGACGTGCCGTTTGTCTGGTTCAGTAGTTTCATTTCCATTAATCGGATAGGATAGGAGGAGTATCAGTAGTAGCCGAAGTCGAAACTACATGGAAGGATTCAATCGCATGGATAGAAAGAAAAACTAGGTTTGCTTTTCGTTTGATTGAATCAGATAAATTGTCCACCTCCGCAGAACTCACTTTACTACTCACTTATTGGAGACGACGTGTGGATGCATTGGAGTACTTTTCGGATGAAATGGCGAAAAGAATAGTCGACTATGAAGGAATGAAATGAAAATGAATGATACAATGTCGTTTAGCAGTTTTGTCATTGGTGAACGTGGACGACTTTGGATTTTCGATTTGGTGGATAGATAATCTCTCGTGTAGTTTTACCAGCATTGAGGCCACTTGTTCCCTCTAATGTAATGGCAATGAAAAGTATTGATCCATTTTTGATGATGATTAGGTAGTAAACTTAATGTTTGCATTTACCTTAGTTCTACCTCACTCACTCTTCTCACGACGGAGGAATAGGAAGCAGCTAAACCTAGTTTAGTTTAGTTTTCCTTTTCCCTCTCCTCGTACTTTCTTTTATTGACAATTTCTGAGCGACGACCACGGCGCGGGAGCTAGGCTACCTCACCCGAGTGGTGTGGGTTATGCAAGGAAGGATTTTACTCATTTAACTTTTACGTCCAATTTGAATCTTCTCTCTAAAGGAGGAAGCACTTCAACCCAGTCAGCCACTCTTGGACTTTTATAGTCAGTCAAATTCTAATCATCAAACTTGTTGAGATGATCGATTTTCCTCTCTTTCCCTTTTCCTCCAATGGATTTGGCCGACTACTTCACTTGCATTTGGCTTTGACTTCCTAGGGCCTACCTAGAACCGAGGATAATGTTCCTTTTACTTACAATAGAAGTCTTGATTCATTTCATAGTCTCGTAGTCGAATTACCCGGGTAAATTGAAAATGAAAGGAGGATTAAAAGGATTTTGGAATGAGGTTTTCCTGAAATTCTTAAAATAGAAATCCGGCTCCGTTTAAGAGATTGGGAAGTGGAGTCAAAGATGAAAGATAGACTCAACTCATGCATGAGCATAACCATGGTTCAATTAATTGCTAGAGAAGACTCATCATTTCAACCGCTCCTGCTCCTGCTCCGATTCCCTGAATAGACCAACCATCCCGGGGCCACAATAAAGTAATGAATTGAAATTGCCTATTCAACTTTGAACCCTCATTCTCTCTCTCATCATATCATAGAAAACTGAAAGGAAGGCAATACTGATGGGGATACGTGTCTGAGGTTGCTGGATTTTTGTGGTTTACTTGTGTGGGCCTCAGATTAATTAATTAGAACAATTTTGTGGTTAGTCGCACTATGAGTGGTGGTTGAAACACATCATGGGAGCTTTTAATTGAGTAAAAGGATCCTAATGTAGCAAATCCATAACACTTGATTCATATGTTTTTAGCTTTGCTGCCCTTATGGCGACCACACTGTATCCCCTGTTATTTATTCCTACCCTTATTATGAACACTAAAATATTCAGGGAAGGCTCATTAATGGTACACAAACTTTTGTGTCTTTCTTTATTTCATGCAATAAATCCTTTGGTCTCCTCTCCTTATGTAATAAAACATAATGCCCTGCAATTGATAACCGATGACATTTTATTTGGTAAAAGTTGTCTATAAAACCACTGCGGATTATGATGGCTCAACTAACATTAATGTTGATGTTTTTTAGCATAGCATTGCGGGATGCCACTCTGGCCAAGAGTTGGCAATTTACTGGGGATGCATTGAGTCATGAATTGTGCATTAGGGACATGAGGGTTTTAGTTTCCATGGTGGATCAATAAGTCGGTAGCATATTTTATGAAGAAGACTCTTCCTCAGCACGAGGCCGCCATATGTGTGTCTATCTCTATGTACAAGTATAATGTGTGTGTGTGTTTGGCAAAGAGGAGGACTCATGGTGCTGTATGTAACGATAATTATGACCAGAGTGACAGGTTGACTTTTTCAAACCTGTCATCACGACAATGAAGAATTGTTGTCGAGGCGGGTGTTGCAGTAACTCTGCGACGCACGTGAGCGTCAAAATCGTGCCACCATTATGTATCCATTGCTTTTTCGTCCTTCGAGCATTCTCAGAGTTATGACTAAATTTCAATTTTGAATCAATCACTCGGAAATGTCCTTGAGTCTTAAGAAGCCAGACGAAAGAGAAATTAATGACATAATGGGTAACCCTACACCCTACACGTTGAAAGACTTGACATAGTTCGAATTTTGGTAAAAACATAATTTCAATTATTACCAGATGTAACTGACTGAGGGAGAGTAAATTAATTTACAAAATGGCTCTATGTTGGCTGGCGGGATCATAAACTTTTATTTTTCGTATAAGTAAGCCACTCTAATTTAGCGTGCGGGGCAGACAATTGTCATAAATCAATTCATGAGCTCACGTCCAACAAAACAAAAGTTCTGGAAAGTTTTGGAGAATGACTGCTACGCTGCGACTATGGATAATGTGCAAAATGTACTAAAATTAGTCACTGACTTCCATCCTCTGAATTTCGTATCACTATGCGGCGTAGTACTTTTAGGCATGTTCTGCTCAAATCGAGTCGCGTTGTCTACCTGATAGGAAAATGATAAAAGGTGCATTGGGGTATAGCATACATTTGCCGTTGTCGTATCATCTTTGCATAGACCTAATATGTAGCCCAATCCCAGGTGAACTTTTATAATTAGTACGTAGGACAATCCTGCAGAAATTTGTCTCTACATTATTCGGTTGAGGAGTTTATTTGTATTTCAGCAATAATACCCAATTCTGTGAAGAAATCTCCTAAAGCTTCGAACCTAAAATGGATTTAATATTCTAGACGAATTGGCGGGTGCCAAATTGAGTTCCGTCCGCCACGTCAGTGTGTAGCGAAATCGCGTGTGATTAATAACTCTGTTCACCAGAACCTTCCCCCTTTGTAGCCAATCGACCTTGACTATAGCAATAGCTTTTGAGGATGAAATAAATCAATGTGTTTTGCCAATTTAGGGATTCGGTTTATTTATTGGGAAAACGAGAACCTCCTCTCATCGTCTAGCGTAGAAGAAATGGGCAAATAAAAATTATGCCTGTCATCATTTAGCTTATTTACTAAATTTATATCATCTGATATATATATTATTATTACTTATTTATTTATTTATTTATACTTAATGGGGTATTCATCGAATTCAGTTTTCTTTATTTATTTATTCGATTGACTCTATTCATGACCCAAAGTTTTTCCATACATTCGAATACATGTAGTTTCTCATGTAGGTTTTGTAACTAAACTGTAAGTAAGAAAAAAAAGTATAGAAAAGACTGACAGTGCAAAGGATAATTGCCTTGTCTCAGCAAAGAAACAAGTTCGTGCTACTAATAGTTATTTGGAAAATTTACAAGTTACCCGTGAGTTGATTAAAATTTCAAGGAGTTCTCCCTACTTTTACTTTTTTTGTACATGTCACGGCAGTCAGTTTTATCAAGGCTTTCCTTGGGCTGGGCATACTAGGTTCGTGAGCATTGACTGAGCTCAGGTTTAAGAACTTTCCAATTAAAACCGACTTGGTTCCTTCCATCCATTTCATTCCTAAAGGTTCCATGGAATGAATCGCATAGTGTTTCTTTGCCATTGGAACAGAGATAGATTGATTCGTTGGATGAAATTGTTTCATTAGTTTTTCTAAGTATTACTAATCTAGACTCATCGGATTTAGTCGTTTGGAAGAGATGGGAACGCAGAATCACCGAGGCGGGTCCCTCATGGCCCTAATGAGAGAACCCTAAATAATTCTTTTTTCTTCCCTGCCTTTGCTTTCATCCTGGCGATGCAAGTGTATTTGCTGAGACCAAGTTGGATTGGGAAATGAAGGGAAAAAAGGAAGAAGAAAGAATCCCTTGGTTCCTTTCAGATTGAGACTGTAGAATTCCATTGAGTATTAGCCTCTTCTGAGGAGGAGGGAAAAGAGTCACTCACAGACCTACGTGTGTGGGTGGGTAAAAGCCAAAGAAAGAAAGTCTTAAAGAAAAAAGAGATGAATTACAAACACATGTACGTGTCGAAGGAATTCCAAATAAATTGCTTCCTTTCCTTATTTTTCCTCGTGCTCTGCTCGCCTACTCCTGCTCGTGCGTTTACCTGCAATTTTCCCCGTTAGCATTCTTCCTGTTGATTCATTTGGAGAAATCAGATAGAATGTTGGAGTAGGAGAAGTGAAGAAAATATCAAAATTGCTGCTAGGAATGAGAAAATGATTTTTCTTCTTCGGTGGATGAGAAAGGTGGGAGATTTCAATTCGGAGCTCAAATCCCCATATTATATTTTATACGACCCTTGTCGTCCCTGTCCCTGTCTGTCGGGTGAAAGAAGGAAAGAAGGAGAATGATTCTTCTAGATTTTTGTCAACATAAATCTGAACTGGCTATCATTTTTCTCTTGAGTGGAGAGTGTAGTGGAGTGAGTGAAGTGAGTGGAAAGAAGAGGATCCAAAGGAAAAGGAAGGATGAAAGTCCTTCTCATTTTGATGCCTTTCGGATTGTCAAGATCACTTTCTTATATTTGTCTTCTTTTGAACTGAACTGGGTAGAGAGGAGTGGCTATAGCTGCTACCTCACCTTACGCTCTTCTCTATTTTTTTCTCATAGCTGAGAGTTAGTGTGTCCATCCAGTGCACTTTGAGAACAAGGTTTAATGTTCATGTTATGATACGTACTCAATGCTCATGCCCCTTCACAAGAGATTTTTCTCTAGTATCTGAAAACATTCAAAACTGTATATTCTTATCCAATTTCTCGGAAATTAAGAGTCTTCAGGTTAAATACATATTTGTTTTTGCAGAAACTTAGTTTCTGGAGTACAATAGTAAATTATAATTATTTTTGAGATCTGTAATGGAACTGGTGAGGTTCTATTACCTTACGTTTATATATTGAATAACAATTCGCAACTACTGGGTGAAATATTCGTGGAAATATTTGATGCAATAGGATTGCCAAAGCCAACAAAACCAGTTATGGGGAACTAATGTTTGGTTTGGGATACAAAGAAAACTTGAGGTGTTATAGAATAACATGTTAGGTAGAGTTTCTCGTATATGTCTATTTGGTTTATGTCTACCAATCCGAATATGACCCAGAAAATAAGTTTGGATATTTTTCCTCGATCAGAATTCAGAGGAAGATTCTTAGATGGATCCCAAAGGAAGAAACCAATCAATATCTGTTCTTTTGATCGATTCATCCATTCTAGTGCCCCTATGCTCTAAAGTCATGGGTTGGTCCCTCGTCTCGTCTCGTCTTCTGCACGTCCGCGGTCCAGATTTCTTCTCAAACAAGTCAAGGCAAAGGCGGCAAAGGGTGAGAATGAAGGAAAGAAGAAAAAAGAAGGGGAAAAACTTGATCATCAAAAATGGAAAGGAATCCTGATTGTAACTGACTGACTTTAGAGGGGCAGGGCAAGAAAGTGTAGAGGATTGCATTGCATTGGATTGGAAGGCAAGAGAAAGAAAAAAGAAGAAAAGAGGAAAACGATCTGGGTCGCTTGGTAGATTTCCAGGCGATTCAATCATGTTCCGTACGTTAGGTTACCTCCCGAACGCTGATACATGCTGCATTATGCACATGCACCTCCAACCCATCACATCACGCACACAACTCTGGTTTTAGAGTTAGAGTTGGTTAGACCACACTT
>WJEZ01003647.1:0-10414 GCA_009869925.1 Thalassaphorura encarpata
GTTAGGTTAGGTTAGGTTAGGTTAGGTTAGGTTAGGTTAGAACTTTTAATTATGAAAAGGTCGTTATGCTCAGATTTGTATAATCGATAATTATAAGAAAAGTCCATTTGCCGAAAAACAAGGGTTAGGTTAGTGTAGAGATTTTAATTATGAAAAACTCCACTTTCTAAAATAGAAAGTTAGGTTAGGTTACATTAGGTTAGAGATTTACAAAAAAATCGACTTATTCAAAAACTTAAGTTAGGTTAGGTTAGAGGTTTTAATTATGAGAAGGTCTACATGTCGAGAATAGTTAATTTCCGTTTACTATTGGGTTTATGCAAATTTTGACACTTTCGTGACAAATATACCTCAAAATACAAAACCGAAAAATCGACATGGGAGAAACCTAACCCATCATTGGGAAAAAAAATGTTTGATAGAAATTTTAAAATTATGATTTGTACAGACGAATTGTACTACCCGTCTGGAGTGTAGGACTACAACTCGTCTAGACTTTCCGAAACCGTATCTATTCCCCCATAGTTTTATAAAAAAACCCCGGAGGGATTTTTGCTTAAAAAAGGAAATCAGTCAACTCTAATTGTCCGCTACTCCTCTTCTCTTGTTTCATCTCCCGTGTGGGGAAAATTCTGGCATTTCTGCCTCTTCCTATGCTTTCTCCACTTTCCCTCTTTAATCTTGTCAGTCTGAGAATGAGAATATTCTTCCTGCCTATGTGCAAACAACTTTTATTCTCATTCCTTGATTAATAAGGGAAAGGAGCCAAATCGTCATGCACGGAGACCTACAGTTTGCAGGGAAGATTCTCTTTTTCTTAGGAGACAAGTTAAGAAATGAGTTTTTTATTTGGTCCTGCATGGCATGGTCGTGGAAATGTACTGGGTGGGCTAATAAATATAGTTTCGACTAATCCTAATGATTCTGCTTGTTTCACCCTTCATGTTACGCGTATTTCCACGATGCACGCATTTGAATACGCATAAAATTCAACGAAAAAGAGAAAGCCGAGCTGGTTAAAGTTCATTTTTCCTTCTTTCTCTTCTTGTTCATAATATTAGATTATGTTGTTTCCTCGGATTTGAGAAGAACTTAGCATTAAAGAGAGTTTTTGTCTTCCCTACACCAACGCAACGCGTGTAGTTCAGACCTAAACCTAGCGTTCATGTTTATTCATTTTTTTGTATCATCATTACGAGCAACATCAACAACAAGCAAAGACGAAACAGAAGCGGAGCTTATCAGATTTCAATTTCACTCACTCCTTGGCTTGGCTTGGCTCAAGCTTAGCAGAGTTGCTGAAAGTGTGTCCATCAATAATTCTCCCATTTCATCCAATTTTCGAATTGTTTTTTTCCATTTCTCTCCATCGTGTTATAAGTAATCCCAATTTGGGGTTCTGTGTAAACACTTATTAGGGATTTGAGAATCTCATAGCATTTGAGTTTTTTTCTTGTCATTAATTTGTAAGACAAAGCATAGCAAGCCTGAGATTTCATCCAGTTTAAAATGTCAGCGACAATATAATTAGTGTATAGCCGAGTTTTGAGCTCTGCGATTGTTTACTTCTCATTTAAATTAAATTAGCTCCACGTGCGCCAAAACGAATTGAAAACATTCGGCTCGCTAAATCGAGTATTTCAGAGAAACTGATTGTCAGTCAACCAAACCGAACGAACCCCCGGGCATGAGTTTAAATCCTTTGGCCTATAATAAATGACGGAAGGTCTTCTCCAGAGGATAGCCAATCATTCAATGGCTACACAAGTCCATGCATTGCATATCTCTACTTTTACTTTTACGCATATACTCTATATAGTCAATATGTTCTTGTCAAGTTTTGTGGATCTGGATGATTAATACATTTGGCTGGAAAGAAGAAGGTATCCAGTTGCTACTGCTAGACTTTATTGTCATGTCATGATAGTTCCATTAGGATCAGAACTCTTCCTTTGCCTTTGCGATAGATCTGCGGGTGTGAACTTATGCTATGCTTTGAAGCCCGATCTTTGCGGGAATTTACACCCGAGAGCTCTTTTCCAATTCCTTACGGAGATATGGAATGATCCATTGCATCAATCTTTAGTCGGGCAGGCAGGCGGGATGAATGACATGACATGCAAAATACCGTTGTGCAGTGTCGTGACCTTAGGCAAGCTAGGCAAAGCAAAGGGAAAGGAAGAATTATATGCATTATATATGCATATATTCAAAATAATATTGTTAATCGTTAAAAATTTATTAAACGTTGATGAATTTTTATAAAAATTGCACAATTCAGTTGTCTACTACACAAGTTACTTAATTTTAAGCTACAGCTTTCTCCGTGTCATGGAAAAGAAAGTTGAGTTGGTTAAGTTGGCTTTCTTTGCTTTTTGCCAGCATTACGGAAGAATAATACACTACAGTCTCTGTCACAGTCATAAGTAAATATAAATGTTTCAAAAGTTTTGCAAATTACAGATGGGAAATGGCAAATGGTAATAATAAGAAGAATAGAAGACTGCAAAGTTATTCTCGGCCAGTCATCTCTTTGTCGCACCTTTGGGAACAGAACAGAACAGAACCAGAGCCAGGGAGGAGAAAGTTTCCTTAGACTGCCAAAAGTGAGAATGCGAATAGACTAAGAAAATGATAACAGAGCCGAGCTTTGAGCTAGGGAGACTCTTGTATCAGAACAGAACAGAACCAGAGCTAGGGAGGAGAAAGTTTCCTTAGACTGCCAAAAGTGAGAATGCGAATAGACTAAGAAAATGATAACAGAGCCGAGCTTTGAGCTAGGGAGACTCTTGTATCTCTTCCCAAGTATTATTATGATCATGGCGTTGATAATGCTAACTATTATTATTATTACGACTCCTATTATCATTATCACTCCAAAGGCGAACTCAACTCAAGTGACTGGATGGAATGTGCAACAACGGAAGGAAACCAACGAATGTTTCCTCCTTTTGAACTCGTCCTAGTCGAAAGATGACGAAAACGATGAGTTTCTTCATTGTAGTACTCATCTTTGAATTTGAATCTGTTCCGTTTAACAGGGCGGGTATTATGGGTTCAACTATTCAATTATAACAAGGAGGATCGATTATCGCATAAAATTGAATTTTAATTCCGGTTAATTAGTCAACAAATGTTTTTTTAACACGCGATAAATAAAATTTATACATAATTTGAATACTTCTCCATTCGGTGGACCAAACTGTGACTAAAAACCCGTTTGTTTAGTAATTTTTGACCTTGATTTGGTCTAATTAGTACATTCAAGGTGTTCATCGCCAAGTACCTGCAACTCGGGCTAATTAGATGAGATGAGTTTCTTCATTGTAGTACTCATCTTTGAATTTGAATCTGTTCCGTTTAACAGGGCGGGTATTATGGGTTCAACTATTCAAGTATAACAAGGAAGATCGATTATCGCATAAAATTGAATTTTAATTCCGGTTAATTAGTCAATAAATGTTTTTTAACACGCGATAAATAAAATTTATACATAATTTGAGTACTTCTCCATTCGGAGGCTAAAAACCATTTGTTTAGTAATTTTTGACCTTGATTTGGTCTAATTAGTACATTCAAGGTGTTCATCGCCAAGTACCTGCAACTCGGGCTAATTAGATCAAAGTACACTAGTACATAAACATAACAACATAAGTACATATTTTCCATACATGACAAGTTGTGATTTATCAATCGACGGCTTTACTTGAAACTTGAATAAAAGATTCCGTAATTAGTAAAATTATAATCTTCCTTTCATCTAGCTTGGTACAGTTGACACGCCAAATTCAACTTAGAAATTCTACCCCTTCCGAGAAAGTAAAATAAATTGACAATAATCCATAGAAATACCTTCAATTTATGAGGACTAAATGAACCTAGTACCCGTATTTCATTCATTTCCTCTCAGTATATAAGGGTAAACATAGGGCTGGGCCAAATCAAATATTTCAGAGCCTTTGACATCCCTCAGAAAGAAAATCAGCAAAATATTAAAGTAGCTACAATCATGAAGTTTCAAGTAAGCTGTGGTCTAGTAAATAATTTCCTATTTCAGTAAGTATTTAAGATTATAATACTATTTAAAAAAATCTAGATCATTTTTCTTGCCATTTTGGCTGTGGCTACCGCAATGGTTGAACTTGAAGGACGCGAACATCATGCCAGACAAATCGTCGGCCCACATCATGGTGGGTTTAGAAGAGGTAAGAAAAATTATTTTTAGAGTTTACCCATATAACTGCATTTACTAAATTAAGTTACATCTCACCTGACATTTTCCAGGATTCAATGATGGATACTTTGCTGGGTACCGCCAAGGGTATTTTGCCGGATTTTTAGCAGGACGTCGAGGTCACATCGGAGCAGGACATAGAGAAGGAACTGTTTCTCCTGTTGGAGGATTCAGAGGTAAATGATGAAAAAAAAAAAAGATTTACAATTTCAGTATTGAGAATGATTTGAAAATTACAATAATAATTTTAACAAAAAATTTAGATCGTTTTCTTTGCCATTTTGGCTATGGCTACCGCAATGGTTGAATTTGAGGGACATGAGCGTGATGCCAGACAAATCGTCGGCCCACATCATGGTGGGTTTAGAAGAGGTATGCAAATCCATTTTTCCAATTTAATATTAGAGTATCCAGACCAACCTTTAACTCTTGCATTTTCTAAATTATAACTTCAACTAATACTTGGAACTTTGCAAATCCAGGATTCAACGACGGTTACTTCGCTGGTTACCGCCAAGGATATTTTGCCGGATTTTTAGCAGGACGTCGAGGTCACATCGGAGCAGGACATAGAGAAGGAACTGTTTCTCCTGTTGGAGGATTCAGAGGTAAATGATGAAAGAGCGTGATGCCAGACAAATCGTCGGCCCACATCATGGTGGGTTTAGAAGAGGTATGCAAATCCATTTTTCCAATTTAATATTAGAGTATCCAGACCAACTCTTAACTCTTGCATTTACTAACAACTAATACCTGGAATTTTGCAAATCCAGGATTCAATGATGGATACTTCGCTGGTTACCGCCAAGGGTATTTTGCCGGATTTTTAGCAGGACGTCGAGGTCACATCGGAGCAGGACATAGGGAAGGAACTGTTTCTCCTGTTGGAGGATTCAGAGGTAAATGGAAAAAGCACAAAGTGAATAATCAAAATTTTCGATTTATCAATCTACAATTAATCCATTCTGATCTGATTCAGGGTTTCCTGGAGGTGTTCCAATCGGCGGGTTCGGCGGTGCCCCTTATGTTGTCTATAACGCCGCAGTATGGATTCTAAGGATAAACTCAACAATAAAATTTTTTCCCTTACGCTAATGGACCAGTAGTATATCAATTTTTAGCCAAAATCTAATTCATTTTCTCGAATATTGCATTAATTCTAAAGCAATAACATTAACTATTCATTTACTTAATATTTGAAGTATAATCATTTGCGCAATTTGGAATAAAGCTAAATTCTAAATTATCTCAACAACAGTTCTGATATCCGCGGATTCTAAATTGAACAATGTTAACGCATCTGTGTAAAGTCTTTCAACATAGCAGAAATTCGGACGAAAGGAAGAAAACCGAATCCCCGAACTTTCACCGCTTCGATTCGGTTTCCATCTACCCGGGTAGACTTTCCCCTGAATAACAAAATTGTACAACACAAACGCCAGAAAGCATGGACTCTGTTCTAATTCAGTGTGTTTCTAATATTTCAACTATCCAGGCGTAGACTTTGAAACAGATAACTATTCAAGTCACCTTCTTTCTTTCTTTATTTTGCTAAACTAGTATTTTCTTCATTGGCTTCAAAAATGTTTTTATAAGGTGAATGTGGAAGTTGAGTTTAATTGTTGTAGAATTATTTTCAGTTTTTGCAGTATTTCTCCGAGAAAGGAGGGGTGAGACATTGGCTCACAATTTTCCCAACCAAAGGTTGACGACAAGGATTGCTTTTGGCAAGAACAGCCTCTCGAAGTGTTTTTTGAACACGATGTTGGAAAAGACGTTCTTCAATGTCGCATAATTCATCCTCACGTTTTTTCTCTAATTCCAAGCGACACTGAATATAAATGAATTAGTACATTAATTAGCCAATTTAGAAACTAACTGAAATGATTAAATCGTAAAGCTTTAGAAATTTTTATATCTCACCTTAAGTTTTTCATTGTAAGTGACTTGACAATCCAGGTCACATCGATATTGACGTCGAATACGCTCAAGCTCTTGTTTTTCTTCTTCAACTTCAGCCAAATATCGAGCCCAATCCTTCTTCAGTTCTTCCGCGTGTTTCTTAGCTTCAATTGCTTCCATTTCTCGTTTCCTATTCAAATCCTCGACTTGTAAGGCTCGTCCCGCCATGACAGTCTAAATATTTAGTTAGTATCAATCAGATTTAATTCAAAATTAGACAGAAATAAATATTGGCAATTACCTCAAAGAGTTTTCGACGTTGTTCGTGCTCTTTCTTACGACTTGCCATAACTTGTTCATGTTGAGCTTCAATGACGCCATCAATGATATGCTGAAGTGCTTCTTCCTTGGCATTTTCAAGACAATCTCGCTTTTGCAAATATTCCCGATAAATAGAAATGGCCCGCATGAGCTCTCTCTGTAAAATTTTGTCAAAATAATTAAGAAAATGCAAAGTCTAGCTAAATTAATATTCTAACGTTCGAAGTTTAAGACCATATAATATTCAGTGGTTTAAAGAACCCCAAGTATTGAAATTCCAATGTAGACAAATGAATGTTCCTGCTATAGTGACCAATTTGAGGTCAAATTTTTACCTTAGCCTTTTGTCGATCCGCTTCTTCCTCATGAAGCTCACGAACAGCCCTCTTGAGAAATTCCAGTGCAACAATCTCTTCTCGCTTAAGGCGTCTGTCCCTGTAATAATTTCGTGTGGCCAACATATCGTCCACGTGTAATTTGGCTTTGACGTATCGAGCTTTCTTGTCGTCCTCAACTGGAATTCAGAGAACAAAGTTAAAAGTCATGAAATTATGAAAATACGAATGGATCAGATCTAGATTTACATACATTGTTGCCTGATTGCCAACATCTCTGCCATATCCTTTGCCAACATTTCTCCTTCTCGTTCCCTGATTTTAGCCTCATTGGCCCTTCGACGTTCTTTGTATTCCATTTGTTTGTCCAGTTCTTGAACGGCACGTTTATCCGCAGTGGTCCTCATGCATTTGTGAGCTTCCTCACGTCTCCACTAACAAAGTAAAAAAATAGAGAATGAAAGATGATAATAACGTAAGACAAATTCGTATATTACTNCTTGAACAGCACGTTTATCCGCAGTGGTCCTCATGCATTTGTGAGCTTCCTCACGTCTCCACTAACAAAGTAAAAAAATAGAGAATGAAAGATGATAATAACGTAAGACAAATTCGTATATTACTGTGCAACCCAATTTTTATATAAAAAATTGAGATGAGAAATCTAGAAATGACATGCTCTCATCTATATAAGAAATTTCTACCGTAAATGAAATGAAAAATCTCATATCGAAATTATTACTGAATAAATTGGATTGAGATTGTAATAGCATAGCAGGCGGTAGCTCGTTTCGTATTTTTCCATTAGTTGTCTTATGCACGAGTTTGTATTTCATATTCCATATTTGGAATGCAATTAATTATGCTTTCTGCAACGGAATTTGATTTACCTTTTCCTCAGCATCTTTTTGCCATAGGTAGGCCCACATCCTCTCTTCTTCATCAGCCTCACATTCGAGTCGACGCTTTTGGGCCAATTGTTCATGCCAATCTGCTGCAATCTCTCGTGCCAATCGTTTCTGGAGCACAGTTCGCATTGGGTCACAAGCTCTCCTAAAAATTATCAAAATTGAGAATAAATATTTTCATATGTAATAGTTTATCGTCTAATACAAAATCATACTGGAAGATTTCATCCATTTTCTGATCCACATATGCCTTGTTTCTGGCTTCACGTTGTGTCTTAAGCTCAGCCACACGCTTGCGCATCTCATCAAGGCGATTTGCCTGTCTGGACTCAAATTTTTCAATCATTTCTCTCTGATACATTTCATCCTCATCATCCAAAATCATTTTGAGCCTAAAATGAGTTATAATTTTAAAAATTCCTTGTGATTAGAAAACTTGGTTAATTTGTTCTGTGTACTTGTCTCGCTTTGCATCCAGATTAATCGTATCCTCTGCCAGTCGAAGTTTCGTAGTAAATTTGGCATTGTCACAAATTTTTCGAGCATGTGCACGATTTTCTACACAAATTCGTACAGAAGTCTTCCGATCATCATCCAACATATCCTGAAATCCCTTCGACTTGAATTTAAGGGCGCTTTCAGATTCCTGGGTTGATATTCCACAAGGAGGCTTATGCTGAAAGTAATTAATCCATTTAAAAAAATTATATCATTAAATTTTTGGACGTCAATCCTCAACAAAACCAATTCTATCCAGATTTTGCACACGTCAACCAAATAAAAACAAGTTTGCGCATTTAATGATTTTCGAACGGACGTGATTCTTGACAACAATTGGAGATTATTCCTGGGAAAATTACCCCCCGCTTAGCTTTAGCTTCCAGCCCATAATGGGTGAACAACAGAATGACAAGTCAAATTCATCTCAAGTGCTCGTCTTTCATCTTGGTTATAAATCATACCATAAAGCATACACAAAAACATTCTTAGAATTAGCAAACAAATAGACAGAGTGAGAAAAAAAAAAAAAAATTGCACTGGAATGGAAAGTGTGACGCACTTTGTAAACTCAACACAATGCCTATATTTACGTTGCAAATCATAAAAAACGACAGGAAAGGTGGACAATGCTTAAATTATAATAGTAAAGAGTGAATATTAAATTATTGCAATAATATTTATTGCAAATGCTGTAATTAATGGGCTGGTCAAGCCAACAGCCAACTCAATGTAGGTGGTAGTGACCCTGGACCCTGACCATGGCCGTGACTTTTACAATGGAACAATTAAAAAGACCGTGACATTGATTTGACACAGACAGACGTAAGAATTTATGCGCATAATAATTCTTAATTTTAAAATCGTCGTCACTTACCACGGGCACATTGCACGGAGGGACTGGTTTGAGGTGGGCAAGCCATTCTTATTGTTTTTGTCTGGCCAAAAGCAAAACTAATTAGTTAAATCTAATCACTCAAGTCAGTTTTTACGTAAGTGTTGCAAAGTCCTTGAACAGAATTCTCTGATTAGTTTTACTGTCAGTGGCTCGGTTCTTCGTTTTGTCATTCAAATGGATGGTTCGTGATTTTTGTTTAATCGATTGTTGTCCATGGCATTTCATTTCATTCCCTTGGTTACTTAATTTCACCCTTGTTTACGATCCTTCTCCTTTCTTTCTCCTGTAAAAACTAAAGGAAAGTCATAAAAATCTCCAAAGTCTTAAAGGCATGGATGGGATATAAAATTTAGCATAAATTCCAAAGGCATTCTTTACCCTTAGTCTGTGGGAGACTTCCTGCAGGTGCGAAGTAGAAGATTTGCAATTTTCAAAAGGTTTTTTTTCTTTCTTTCGAAATGACTCAATGTTAGGTTTCTTTCCTGCGAAATATTTTTTGCTCGTTCGGTTTGAACTTGAAGTTTTAAAATTACAACTACAACACAATGCTTGAGAGACTTTTTTTAAGGATGACTCGGCATAGCAATGCAATGCAATGGAATTCATGGTGGGAATTACTTTAATAAGAAATGAAGATGAGCTCACAGCTCGTATCTCTCATTAATCTTTCCAATTACACTTCCATTGTCTTGTCAAGTGCTACATATACTACACATGTTTCGGTTTTTTACATTCATTTTCAATCTCAGGCCCTAATCACTTACATAAATATAAATCTCGCACGTAAATTCTGTGTGTATAAACTGTGGACAGAATTTTTCTTGCTAGTTTATTGTTTGTGATAGAATTAGCACAAAAAATAAGCAAAAAAAAGGACTTGGGTACTTTTTAATTTCCATTTCAAAATTTGTACCTAAAGTACAAATAAAATTTTCCTAAAAAATTGAATTTGCAGCTCCGCATTTGTTGAGTCCAACGTGAACATGATCAGTATGTGGATTAGGACCTTTGTAGGGTTTAATCCCTCCTGCATGTATCCAAATTTGTCGATTGTATATGACTTCTTGGATTCCTTTAGAACAAGCAATGTCAATCATATCTTCAAAAACTCTTTGACTCCCAGGATATAAATCCACAGCTCTTCCTTCTGAATGAAGACTCAGTTGGGTCTTACTGCCTCGAATATTTCTGCAATTAAAAATTTCAGTTCTTCCTCCATAATTAGCTTTGAGACAAGTAGCAAGACTTTCAGCGCCTGGTGCAGCTCCTTTGCTGCATTTCTGTGCTCTATTATATGAACAGCCACAATGGGACTCAA
>WJEZ01003648.1:0-10410 GCA_009869925.1 Thalassaphorura encarpata
CCAGAACATGGAGAACAAGTTAACGTAGTAGTAGAACAGGTCGAACCGCGACGACAAGCAAGCGCAACATATTCTTCGTACTCCTTCAACGGTAGTAGCTTGAGTCAATTAAAAATCACCAAATCAAATGAAAATAATTTGTATCAAATGGTAATAGAAGCAGTAGTGTTACCTTTCCATTATCCTCCACCCTCTGCATAAAGTCATTATGTTTTTTATCCGCTTCCACTTTATTGCATTTTTCACCTGGAGCACTAGTGCTATGATTGCTCAAACAGTCATGGAAAAGTTCTACAGCATCCTCTGCCTCCGCACTCTGGTTCCAGTAGCGTTTCTCTTGTGATTTAAACAAGACTTTTCTTTTTACACCGCTCTTCTTTCCAGCATCATCCCCCAGAGTAGATCCGGCCAAGAGCATGAGGATGGAAGCCACAAGCAAGGACAACAAAAATAATTTCTCCATTCTTTATGAAAATAAATTCCTATGATGCAATGTAGCACTTCAGCGAAATAAATGCTTCTGATCCAACAATCAGATCAACAATGATTTCTGTCTCGTTTTTCCTCTTTTGATGTTTCCTTTCTTGGTCAAAAGATTCAATTCAACAAATAAATTTTCAAGTAGTGTTCACAACAATAAAAAGTTTCAGGAATTCATAATTGCTCGAAAACAGAGTTTTGAATACCATCAAATTAACAAAACAGTTAAGTCATTATTAATCGCTTAGATTAATTAAACTAGGACGTGTGTAGTCCCGTTAAAGTTTACTTAAAAATAATGAAGTTGGAATATCCTGAAATTTGAGATGCTACTCTAATAATAACTACTACGATTCTAACATTCAAATATGGGTCAAAAACTTAGTAAACTCGATTCAACTGATTTTAGTTTCATCAAAGTAAACGCTAAAACATTGTCGGGCTAAAAATTTTAAATGGAATAGTATTTTTTTGTAAAACTCACTTGTAAAAAATGCATGGTATTTCTCACAGATATTTAATTGGTTTAGCTTGATTTTTTTATTTTTACATAAACAATTCTTTTTATTTCTCAAAGATCAGTTTTGATTGTACAATCAAATTCAGTTCAACTCAATTTGAAATTCATTAGAGTAATGAGAATTTAAAAAAGACAAAATCGACATAGACTTGTAGCCTATTGACAAACCAGAAGAATGGAGACGGAAAAGTTTTGTTTTTGGAGCATTTACAATGAAAAACCAATATCAATGGCTCCTATGATGAAAAACATGCTGAGCCAAGGAAATAGATTAAGCAATAGGTGCTTGTTCTTATGAATATATCCAGTTCCAGTTCCAGTTCCAGTTCCAGTTTCAGAATCTGTACCTCCAGCATCTTCATACAGTTTCCTACAGGCTCCAGATTTGATCGGCCCGACACGGTTTTGGCAAAAACTACAACAACAAGGAGAACAAGTTGCATTAACGCAAGCAGAACCAGGACGACAAATATAGCTATAAATATCTTCATAATCCCTAAGCGGTGCAATCTAGAGTAGAAATTAAAAACCATCACGTTAAATCTAATTTTATCAAATGGAAAAGAAATTTGTTGTCCACCTGTTCACTGTCTAGCATCTTCTCTTGAAGTTTCCACCATTGTCTCATGTGCTCTGCGTAATCGCATTTTGTACCTGGTGGACTTGTGTTATTGTCCGACAAACATACCATCAGAAGACCATATGGCCATACCTTAAAACCTAGCAAAAAAAAACTAATTTAGAGGTAATTTATTACTCTAAGTCAGTCTATGGTTAATAATTTAAAAAAAAATCACCTGTACTGCTGTCTGGGCTTCCAGTTGTTGGAATTTGACCTTGAGCCCCGGCTAAAAGAATGAGAATGGAAGCCACAACAATGAAGAACAATCTCTCCATTTGTGAATCCAAATCCATTGACCACTTGTTTAATTGAAATATGTAGCACAATTAATTCCAACAATGCAATGTAGCAGCAGCACTCGGTAAAGTTTCTTGGCGAGAAGATAGAAAAAATCGAAATTTTTGCTCCAAAAATTAGGCCGACACTACCCTGCCTTAATCTTTCCTTACTTGACCCAGCGATTTAATAAACAAATTACTTTTTGTTGATAACGATGGAAACTAGGAACAGGTTAGAATCGGTGAAAAAGTAAATTTGGAATTCGAGATAAGTACATTAATAGGTTAGCTTATATGTCTTATACTAACTACTAGTTCTAATTTATGGTTCAATAAATTTTAAACTAGCAGAGCCATAGAATCCCTGTTAATGCTTTTTTATGTTTACAAGAACATTTGGTTTTATTTCTCAGTGTTCAGTTTTGAATGTACAATTCAATTCAATTTAGTTATTCATTACTGTATCTTGAAGTTCAGAAGTTCGATTTTGAAATTCAAGTATTATTGCCGCCTTAATATTCCAGAATAGTGAAGCTGTAGAATGGCGGTCGTGGAAAACTTTTGGTTTTTGGATGATTACAAGGAGGGACCAACAAGGGCTCCAAGTCCTGGCAAAATGAAGGAAAACAGACCAAGCCAAATAAATAGAGTAGACAACAGGTGATTGCATTTAGCTCCATTGGAATTCACAGCTTCTTCAAGGTCCTTATATAGTCTCTTACAGGCCCCACGTTGTAAGGGCGAGTTATCGCAACCAGCAAGAGTACATTTACCACATCGACCATTTATACCTAGATAGATTCTACACTTCGACAATTAATTGCAAAAATATCTTCAATTTCCGAGAACGATGGAAGCTGTAGTAAATTAAAAATAGATGGTACAGAAGTTAATGTGTATCAGATGGAAAACAAACCGGTTAAATTACCTTTCCAGTTTCTTTCATTCGGTCAGCTAATTCCTGAGCCTTTCGGTTCCCTTCTATGGCATCACATGATTCACCTTCGGGAAGAGTGTTATGCTTCAACATGCATTGCATCACTTCACTATGATCATTTCCACTCTGACGCTTCTCTACAGCTTGAAATATTTTTGGAATTCTATTTCCACTACCACTGGTCTTATTTTCAGTTTCCGCACCTTGAGTCAATCCAGCTGAGAGAATCAGGATGGAAGCCACAAGGACGAACAAAGAAAATAGTTTCTCCATTTTTGAATCCAAATCTTTTGACCTTTCTTGGTGCTGAACTTGTTGGTGGATTTCAATCTCCTGTGAAACAAGTTGGGCTGATACTGATAATACTTTTATGCAATTCACTTGAAGAGTTTCAAGAATTTGTGGAAAATTAAATTCTAACAATAAAATGTGTAGCACAAAGCACGCGTAAATTTCTTCAGCGTAGACGTAAGAAAAATCGATGTTTCTGCTCCAACAATCGGACCAATACTAATTTCTGCCTCGTCTGCACCTTTCTTTTCTTTTCCTGAGCCGAAGATTCAAGTCAACAAGCAAATTCTTAAGTTGTGTTGACAACAATCGAAATTAGAAAGAATTCCAAATTCCTAAATATAAGCGGCCGATATTTCTCGGAACAAAACTACAAATATTAGAGCCACATAAAAATCTAGTAAACTGTTAATGCAAAAGTACTGACAAACGATAAAACCCTTCGCTATTCTTGGTAAACTTGGTCTGCTTGCTTTTGAATGAGCATTTTATTTCAACTATCAAGGTTCAGTTTTGATTATACAATTCAATTCCATTTTGAAATGATTGAAGTATTCTCAATCTCAAGAGTACAAAATTATGAAATTCACGTATAGTAGTATTAATGCCTTAACGTTCCACAATGTCGAAGCTGAGGAAGATCGGCAGTGGAAAAGTTTAGATTTTTTCTGGATAAGCTATACTGGGAGTTCATCACTTTAGTTTTAATTCCGATTCTTATTAAGACATCTGACCAAATCTACACTACGTATTACATTAATTAGCATACTTCTAATTTCTACTGTTAACATATGACTAAACGAAACTAAAGCTAATAGCGTCTTTAAAACTTGCTTTAAATGATTTTAACATCTTTTGCAGGAGTAATTTGTTTTTACTTTCTCTTGGTTTGACTTTGATTTTACAATTCAATTTGAAAATTATTAGGGTAACGTGAAGTGAAAATGAGAAAGTTGAATTTTAAAGTTGGCATAGTATTGCAGAATTTTGAAGCTAGAGAACGGCGACCATGAAGAAGTTTTGATTTTGAGATGTCTACGGCGAAAAGCCAACGACAATTGCAGACAAAATACCGGAAAACACACCGAGCCAAAGAACGAAATTAAACGACGGGTGATTACATTTTGCTCCATGAACATGTCCAGCTCCTGAGCCCGAATCGGTCTTCGGCTTTTCATCTGGATTTTCATTTGTACCTGCATCTTTTTCCGCATCTGCTGCATCCGGATCTACGTCTGCGTCTGGATCTGGATTTGGATCTGCATCTACATTTGCACGCCCATCTTTTGGCGTTTCTTCGGCAAAATGATTGTTATATCTTTTCTTGCATGCTCCGCGTTGAATTCCTTTAGTATCACAATGGAAACCAGGCTCACAAGTACATACTCCAGCAGCGAGAACAGGTCGAATGATCACGACACGATTTTGCAAAAAGATCTGCAGTTTCTCTACGCGTACCCCACTAAAACAAACATACTAACATAATTAGAAATCACCTGAAAGGATTGAGTAAGATAAGAATTGAATACATTAGTAAATCGTACTTTTACTGTCCCAGCATGCTCATGGAATTGACGGAATTCATTTACTCCTTCTAGAGTACATGGTTCTCCGGGTGGAAGAGTGTGGTATTTAAGGAAACAATCCACCAATTCCTTTAATTTTCCTTTTACCACGTCTCTTTTCTCTAACATGTGACCGGTACTCTTCTTAGAGCTTGCACCTTGAGTCAATCCTACCGAGAGAATGAGGATGGAAGTGACAAGGAAGAACAAATGAAAAAGTTTCTCCATTTCTAGATCCAAATTCCAGAAACGCAATGTAAAAAGTATCTCCGCGGCAAGATCAAGAAAATTGATATTTCCGCTCAAAGTCCGACAATTGGACCAATGCCGAATTCTGCCTCGTTTTCCTTTTGGTTTCTTGACCCAACACGGATTTAAGTCAACAAACAAATTCTCAAGTTGTGTTGACAACAATGGATATTAAAAAGAAATTGCAATTTATTGCGAAAAAACTGGACTATGATTCCAAAATTTAGAACAGTTGCAACAACAATTTATTATTGCGTTGGGAGCAAATTTCATTCCAGAATTTCCGACCAGCTGCAGAGATGTGAATATAACCCTTAATTTGTCCAAAATTAAATAATTTCGATCTTTCCGTTTAATCTTCACGCAAGAACTAAATTCGCAAATCACAAACGATTTTCCTAATTTTATTTAGTCTAGTAAAGACGACATGACCTGGAATTTTGAATACAATATGGTTAGTTTATTTCTCTCTTCCTCAAATCAATACTTTTTATTAAATTAATGTTAAAAATTAATTAATAAATTTTTGTTAAATAACTATAACATAAATCATCTTTGGTTTGGTTCTAATCTAACTTTAAGTGAATTTCCGTTGCCCATGTTAATCCTCATTATTTGGCGGTTTATCTTACAAGACCGGGAATTCAACTACTTTCTTTTTTAGTAGTACTTGAACGTGTAAGTTGGTGGTGTAATAATTTTTAATTATTTTTTAAATTAGTACGAAACTTGGGTTTTATGATGTAAGAATTTTATAATTTAAACAAACCTGGAAATTAATTAATTTAATTTGTTGTCACAGATATTGAACACAAGGGAAGGGAAACTGTATTTTTGATAAATTAAATTTCATTTGTCTGTCTGTTTTAGGAAACCTTGATGAGGAACACAGAACACAGAACTGACTGATTTCGATCTTACACTCAAAGCCGAACAATAATGGTAAAATTTACCTTATTTATTTATCAACACGTAGTCAGAATTTAGATTTTGAGTGTGATTTCTCTCATTTATTTTAGGAAATGGAAACCCAAGATCAGAAATTTGATTGGAAATTGGGAAAATTTGTCCAATTACGTGTCATCGTAGAAAAATTGAATCCAGCCTCATTTCAAAATTCAAAAAAGTGCTACAAAAACAAATGCAGCATGTGCCCTAAATCCTTCAAAACTAATTACGATCTCACAACTCACTTTAGAGTTCATACAGGTGAAAGACCGTACAAGTGTAAAATATGTAACAAAATGTTTAAGCAACGAGCAGTACTTACGGATCATATGAAAATTCACACTGGTGAAAAACAATGCGAATGCCCAACATGTGGTAAAATCTTAAGTTCGAGAAAATCGTTAAAGGATCATCAAGAGCGAACCCATGATAGTGAAAATTCTAAAAAGCTCTACAAATTCAAGTGCAGTATGTGCCCTAAAACTTTTAAAACTAATCACTCCTTCAAAATTCACTCCAGAGTTCATACAGGAGAAAAACCTTACGGGTGTCAAATATGTAAGAAAATGTTTAAACAACGATCAGCACTTTCGATTCACGTGACCACTCACACTGACGAAAAGCCACACAAATGTCCCATATGTGGTAAAGGGTTCAGATTAAAATTCCACATAAAGGATCATCATGAACGAATCCATGATGGAGAAAATTCTAAAAAGTACTACAAATACAAGTGCTCCATATGTTCTAAATTGTGTAAGACTAAGCAAGCTCTCGAAAATCACTTTAGAGTTCACTCAGGTGAGAGACCCTATGAATGCCCCTTGTGTTCTAAGAAATTTAAACAAAGTGCAATTCTTTCAACTCATATGCGAGTTCATACTCGTGAAAAACCATACAAATGTTCTAAATGTCCTCGAGCCTTCAGTTTTCTTGGGAATCGGAATGAACATCAAGAATTTTGTCAAGCCACAAAAGAAAAGCTGCAGATATGTCAAGTTTGTTCAAAATCATTTTTGACAAAACACTCATTACAAAGGCATCAAAATTCTGTTCACAGAGCATCAACATTACTTGAATGTTTGTCGTGTCCGTTATTATTTCAAGATAATTTGAAATTTAGTTTACACATGAATATTCACACAGGTGTAAAGCGATTCACCTGTTCTGTATGTAAAAAGGGATTTAATTATTCAGAAGGACTTAAACTGCACATGAGAACACATACTAAAGAGAAACCATACAAATGCTCAGAATGTGTCAAAGCATTTATTAGTGCCACAGAATTACAAAGACATTTTAAGGTAGTTCATACAACAGAGAAACCATTTTCTTGTCCTGTATGTCAGAAGGCTTTTGCACTCCGCAGTGCTGTAAATGTGCATGCTAAGTCCCATACAGGGGAAAAGACATGCAGATGTGAACACTGTGAGAAACCATTCGCTACTAAAAGCAGTCTAACAAAACACATGCAAATTCATACTGGTGAAAAACCATATGAATGCAATATTTGTGAGAGGAAATTCTCAGGATTAACTTACATGCAGCAACATTTGAAAATCCATACGGGTGAAAAACCTCACAATTGTCCTATTTGCTTCAGAGCATTTGCTGCAAAAGGAAACATGAATCTTCATATGAAAACGCATACTGGTCAGAAGGAAATCTGTCCAGTTTGTCAAATAGGCGTTGCAAATCTTAAAACTCATATGAGAACTCATTCTAAAGATAAACCATATGAGTGCAAGATGTGCACGAAACGATTTCCTGGCCCTGACAATCTTAGACTTCATATTTTAACTCATACGAAAGAGAAGCATGCTAAATGCACTATTTGTTATAAGAGTTTTGTAAATAAAATAAACTTGAAGAGACATACAAGTACTTTTCATAAAAATGGTTGATAAGTCTTTTCGTTCTTGAAATTTTGTAATGTTTATTTGACAATCCTTATATCTAGAAATACATCTAATAATAGCTTGGGAAAATATTGGAAGTTAAGTGTTAGAGTATATTATATAAATAATCAAGAATAAAAATTAATAAAAACATAATAATTCTATAATAAATCGGTATACGAAAGAGAAGCATGCTAAATGCACTATTTGTCATAAGAGTTTTGTAAATAAAATAAACTTGAAGAGACATACAAGTACTTTTCATAAAAATGGTTGATAAGTCTTTTTGTTCTTGAAATTTTGTAATGTTTATTTGACAATCCTTATATCTAGAAATACAGGTAATAAAAGCTTGGAAAAATATTGGAAATTAAGTGTTAGAGTATATTATATAAATAATCAAGAATAAAAATTAATAAAACACAAGATAATTCTATGTTAAATCGGTGCAACACAAGCTGTAGAATTTTATGTTATGTTTGATAATAAAGACTTAATTTTTAATTACTTGCCAAAAGTATATTTGTTGCAATATCTGTGATAGTTCGGAAAAAATCGGTCACAGTAGATTTTTTCATTACATGAAATGAAGCGACTTGGATGCCAAAAGGTCTTAACGATTTTACTAGCCTCGGACAAATGGCAATGACCGCAGTTTCAGTTTCAGTTCTTCTCCAAGTATTTAAGATGGAATCTGTAAATTCATATACTGACCCTGAGGGATAGATGAAAAATTTACAGAGCAATGTACTGGAAACTAATGCGAGCCAACATTCCAAATAATATCAAGAATCCAAAATTTTATATCCACGAATCACAGCACAAAATGAACAAATCCAGCTGGTTGCTAATAATTGAATGCAGATTGGCATCAATTTTCCGGCAAAACAACTGTTGTAGATCTTGTTCATCACTTCGCAATTTTTATACCACAAAATTGTGTTTTCCGATGGAATTTCATTACTACAGTGTAAAAATTAACAATATTACCTGCATTGAAATTAGGTTAAAAATTTTATAACATACCTTATAATTTTGAGACATTCCCTTGTGTGAAGAATATACGTTACGAGAAAATAAGTCAAGATGAACGTAACAGCTAAATTGGAGCATCTTGTGTAAATGTCAAAAATTGCAAACAAAAATGTCCAAAAATGAGGCAAATTTGGAAATAAGTAAAAAGTGTCAATTGGTCGAATTGAGTTAAATTTTCCAGAAAATAATGATATTGTGCTGAATACATTTGCTATGAAAACAAGCTTGAACAATTTCTCTATCATTTTCCAAATTGAATCAAATCGGGAAAAACTCCAAATCCATTTTCCTGAAATACGAATAAAAATGAAATTCTTGTATTCTTTAGAAAAATTCCAGTGACAAACCTTCGACTCGTCCTTGAAGTTGAATAAAAGTATTGAATAAATTTACAAGCTCATATTTTTTAGAGAAGAGAAAGTAATTGAAAAATGTTGAACTGAAAAACCAAGTCATGTAGGCCACGAAAACCAAAGTATCTGCTAAAGACATTTCCTTTTCCTCCTGGCTAAACTTTATTAGTTGGGCAATCAGGAGAAAACAACGAATGGAACTCATGCTAATTGCAATTTTGTTAATACTGGAGTAGAAATTCTTTGTGTCTACGGCTAATTCGCCACTTTCAGAATTCATTTCGAAAGTAGTCCACCCGATAGAATGAAAAATTTGGATCAATTTTGAAATCACTCTGACTTGCATTTTGCATTAATATTTTTTCACTTTTGCGAGTAAGAAAATAAAGGAAAAGTTCCAGCGCTGACCAAAATTAAGACTATTCGTCTTCGCTTCCCCCTATTCGATATTGCCTTAAAACAAAGTGAAGATAATAAAGCTTAATAAATATTTGATCACTCATTTCAGACTTATTTAATTATTTCTTATAGTGTCTATCCAAAGTTTTATATTGTAAAGACAGCAAACAAAAAATTCCAAATTTAATATACCCATCTTTTGTTTGTTTGTTCATTCGAGGTTTTATTATTTTATGAGTATTCACAATTTATATTCAAACTACGTAGGATACCAGAAGTATTCTGTACATTTGTTATCTAAATCTGTATTATTTTATTTAGAATGGGTAAACCCTTATTTTTGTTCGTGGGGCAGGACAAGTGGGCATATGTATGGTTGGTCATTTCCTGAATCAGCTCATTTAGTATTACATTCACTTCTTATTGATTTTTACTTGAAAACAAATATCACAACACTAAAAATTTTCTGTCTCGAAACCGCAAGTCAATTTACTTTGTAATTTATTACCAAATAGAAAGAAAGTTCCATTAGTTTAAGTCAGCTGGCTGAGTGAGCCAAACTCAAGCGTGAACCAACTTCAAACTTTATCTAACGGAAGACCGAACAATACAAATAAGACGAGATGTGTTAATTATTCAATAGAGTAATATTGATTAAAGCATAACAGTAGTTGCCAGTATATAAAATATCAGAAAGCTGAATTCGTTTAGTGATAGTAGTGTGTGTAGTCAAAATATCAAAGCAATTAAAATGAACATAATGCGTTTCAGCAAGTTAAGCCTTATTCTAGCAGTTATTCTATTGTCGACAAATAACACTACGACAGGGGCAGTG
>WJEZ01003649.1:0-10410 GCA_009869925.1 Thalassaphorura encarpata
GTTGCTACAACGCATTTCCATTTGTTTATGTTAGATCTCAGTGTTTTAGAAAATGGCAATTAAAAGTATGTAATAGGACTCTATTATCCTACTTAACTGTGGAAGTTGTAATTTTCCAAGGTTTATTTTTATATAGTTTTATTGCTCAGGTTTGGCTGCGAAGCATACCTTGAAATTTTAATTTTGAATTTCTTAAGTCTAATTTAAAGTCGGGGGCATTTCCCAAGAGAAATGGTTTGCATCTGAAATGGTACGCATTGTTTTGCTGTTTGTTGTACATCTCGACTTTCAATTCTCCTTGATTATCATTTGTTTTCCACAATTTCTTTAATTAATTCCGTGAAAAGATTCTGGACTGTGAGAGAAAGTGAAGCAAAAACATTACATTGAATTGCAATGCGATGCAATGCAATTCATTTGGGTTTTTATGACCCATTCCATTAACACTACAAACGAAATGTTCGCGACGTCAATGAAGGGAAGAAAGGCGGCGATGGGCGATAGGATCCAGAATCCAGTGTACTCAACTATCCCTTTCCTTCCTTCCGTCCTTCCTGTCTCCCTGAGTTGAGTGGAGTCCCTCCAAGGTCATGCTCTGTGATGAGGAGAATTAAATCAAAAATAATTATTCTATCATGGTTGGTGATGAGTCTGACCTTCCCTTTCTCTCATTCCACGGAAATGACAGTAGGAAGTCCATTGTTCTACTTTCCTTGCCCTTGGCACTAAAGTAGTACTAAGGTTTAAGGGAGCAAATTGGAATTGGTACATTCTCCTGTCATGTCATGTCATGTCAAGTTACGTCAACTCACGTAGCACAAAAACTATTTGAAGCTTAATTCCTTTAAAATAGATTTTCTATCATAAGAATTTAAATTGTCCACTTTCCATTGCATTCGTGTCCCACTTTTCACCGAATCCTTTAGAGGTTCTAGCTAGCCTTAAAGGAAATTTGACTTGAACATTGAGCTAAGGAGCTAGCTACTTTTTCATTATCACTACACTAGAACATGGAATTGCCGCTGGGATTCCTTTTCGTTTTTCTCTCTTACGTCCCTGACAGTGCATTAGCATTAGAACGGACTGACGGCACTACAAAAACCAGTCCTTGCAATTGATGGAAGGAGAAAGTCAAAGGAAATGAGGATGAGTAACCCTGAAATGTAGCCAGCTCAGCCTCTCAAGCTCAAGGAATTATTTAACTTGGGAAAAAGAGAGAGAGAAAGTCCTTGGCCTGCCTGCCTGCCTGGTGAGAGTGAGTGTGTCAGATCGACGTTGTTGGAATTACCATCAGCCTTACATTTTCTTCCAACGCAAAGCATCCCAAAGGAATGACGACGTAGGATCGGCTCAAAAAATAGTATCCTCTTGATCCCAGTGGACGCTGATGAACGGAATGAAAGTGGTTGAGCTTTGGTAAAAGAGTAAGCATTTCAATATGGTGACACTTTGAACAGACGAGGAGTACAGCAAATCTTTTTTGACCATTAGGTTAAAATTGCATTTCAATATAATATATAATGGCATTGTTCCTTTTTGGCGTTAATAAAGCTAGTACTACTTTAGAATTTACCTGTTCAGGATTAATCTAAGAAAATAAGTTGAGACTACCAAAATAAACTAAGACGTTAGCCCAATCTGAACAAATTATTAATTGTTTTTTTGGAGAAATTACTAGAAAAGGAAACCTTGTAAAAATATCACGTAAAATTTCCACCCACTCGAATAGCATTTTCCAGCGTCTCGTCTTAATTAACAAGGCTTCCTTGTAGTTTCTGTTGTTTTTCTTTCCTCGCGTATGACAGCTGCTACTGTTGTAATCCAAACGTAGTACTTGGCGGCGCTAACTTTATTTGGCCATTACAAAATAAACTAAACTTTCCTAAATTGTTTCTCAACTTACCAGACAAAAAATACTATAGTAGTCGTGCACGTAGAGTAAACATGTATCAGGCCACGAATGATTGTAGGAGTCAAGCGGTAAAATCAGGCCTTGATCTGATCTTGACTTGACTTTCACCCCCGCCCCGTTCGTTTCTGTCAATTCAGAATTGAAAACTTTCACCCATTTCCTTGATTTCTGCGTCACTCCACACTAAACCAAACTTTAATAGAATTTACACAAGGGTTCCCCCAAAACTTTTGTAATCACAATCCCTGCTGAAATGAAAGGAGAAAGTGCAAAGAGTGAGAGTCAATTCATTTGCCCGTTGTCAATCATTCGGAGACCCCAATCCAATGTCAAATCTGACATAGAAGGAAGGGTTAACAATAATAGAATTTTAGCAACAGCTAAGCATACGACCATAAGCTGCTACGTCTGTCCGCCCTCACAGTGTGAAGAGAAGAGAAACCTTTGGAATAATATTACATATCCACCCACACTGACATCCGATTCCAATTCCTTATAACTGGGTCCGTCCGTCTGTCTGTTTGTGACATTTCAATTCAATTAATTTAGCTTTTATTGCTTCTGACGACTGCACTGACTCGGTTCGGTGAAAGAAAATGGAAAAAAACGCAAGGGAAAACTTTTGATGAAGATGGAGTTGTTGGAAATCAATTTCATTTATTTTTTCCCCATTTCGAAGAATTATGCCCTGCCTCTTCATTTTCAAGTTCTGGAGAAAAAAAATGAGAAAAAAACGCAAGGAAAAACTTTTGATGAAGATGGAGTTGTTGGAAATCAATTTCATTTATTTTTTCCCCATTTCGAAGAATTATGCCCTGCCTCTTCATTTTCAAGTTCTGGAGAAACTCTTCTTGAGGACTTGCCTAAGATGATCTTTCATGTTCGTTCGAAAGGAAAGATTTTTAGTCTAGGAATTATATATTAATTCCCAAAACTTTGTCTCAAACTAATTAAAATTTCAATTACGAGGCTACGCAGCAAAAAAAGAAGGCAGAAATTTGAGTAGGATTAGAGTAAATATCTTAGAAATTTAGCATAGCATAGCATAGCATAGCGATAGCCTTAGGTTTATTGTATGTAGCTTAAACGAGTTGAAAAAATATTTGCACATGAAAATCCAATAATTCTATTGATACGCTGATACGCACTTCCCAACTTCACTTTCTTCCAACAGCATCGTTCCAATAGCCTTAGGTTTATTGTATGTAGCTTAAACGAGTTGAAAAAATATTTGCACATGAAAATCCAATAATTCTATTGATACGCTGATACGCACTTCCCAACTTCACTTTCTTCCTTTTTTTCTTGTCATGTGTTTGGTCTAGGCTGGCTCTATTGTGAAAATGTAATCCTCTTACAACTCTAACTCTAACTAAGCTTTTATACACTACGCGATAGGTTCAGCTTGTCTGCTTCACCTGTACGGATTCTTTCTTTTGTAACCCTAAAACCACTGTTTGAAGCTCAAGGATCAATAGAATAGCATAGACCGGTGGAAACTTTTGGCTTCTTTATTTGCCAGACTCGATTCTAAATAATTTTGGTTTAGTATGCTATCGTAAAAGGTTTCAAATTTTCAAATCCTGAATTTCAACAAAACAACTAAGTCCATAGGGTGCGGTACATTGGAAAGTGTTCACAAACAACAACTCTGATCAAATAGGATACAATACCAATAGTCGCGCCGAGCTGAGTGTCAGTCAGCCCGCCAGTAAGCAAATGAAATGAAAACAAATTAGTTGGTGCCCACTGTATCATTTCTTGTTGAATTTCCTATTCAACCCAACCTGAATTGCACTGTCAAGTTCATTCCTCAATAATACGTAGAAAGGAAGAAGGAAATCCTATCATGTTATTTACACAAGGTCACCCAACCTAAATTATTCGCTCGGATTGACTATTACCCGCATTCACTTCATTTCCACCGGTTGACTTAGCTTAACAATAGATAAGTACTGTGGGTTCCGGTTTTGGCTAGCTGGTTTGGATGAAATTAATGTATTTTGTATCTACTATACATTACATTGCAAGTATGCAGGAAAGATTCCTCTACCATTTCCGCTTCGACAATATTCTGTAATCCCGAATTACCCGGGCTACTGTTTAGGCACAATAGATAAGTACTGTGGGTTCCGGTTTTGGCTAGCTGGTTTGGATGAAATTAATGCATTTTGTATCTACTATACATTACATTGCAAGTATGCAGGAAAGATTCCTCTACCATTTCCGCTTCGACAATATTCTGTAATCCCGAATTACCCGGGCTACTGTTTAGGCTGAAAGGATTAGAGATTTATTTAAATTAAAAAATTAATCAGGGACTGAAAGGGCCAAACGCAACGCAGGGTGCATCCAGGATTTTCTATTCAGTAGCTTTAGGAAAGGGTTTAGAAAATAATGGAATGAGATATGATTATGTCTCGGTTTGAAATTGGAATGTGAATATAAACCCCGCATCAACTGTTGAATTGAAATGTGCGGATTATTCAAGGCTGCTGTTGCCAACTCACAGTCACAGGATGAGCATTAACTTCCTTTTCATGCATAATATTAGGATTTTAATTATTTCAGGAAATTACTTACATACACTCATATTCTGCGTCAGCCCAGAGAGATAGGATGGTTCACTGCGGGTTGCGAAATTTTGCATATAAGGTGCTTCCTATTGTACTTTGGATTCAATTTCACCGCAATGCTTCTGAATTCTACCAATTTCTACAAAATACGAGTTTAGCATATTAGGTACATTACAATGAGGGAAAGCAAATAGTACTACGTACACTGCTGGGACCTCATATTTTCTCTGTATTAAATTTCCCTTCATTATTTTCTGGTAATGCGAAAGAGAGTAATGATAAATTATTAGCCAAATCTTGTAACAATTTGCAAATTGCAAATAGGAAGATACGAAAACACGACACGTTCTCCTATTGTGACATTTGATAAGCTCATGCTCATGCTGACACGGGTCTTGGATTGCTCAACATGCAAATATCAAATGAAGCATAACAATTATTTTGCATTTGGGAAACAATTGGTTTAATAGTGTAACTAGACTCCTAATTCCAAGTCTAACCCATCCAGACATGGGTACTGAGTCTCTGAGTCCGAGTCAGGGCCAGGGTTAGACACGCGGACGTTTACGCTTACTATTTGCTCTGCTTTCACATGCTTAGCTTAGTTTTGGCGTTTATTATTATAGGAAGGTCATCGAAAAATCGAAGGGATATGTGTATATGTGGTGTCTTGTCGTGCTTAGCCATTTGCCGTAAACTGCGACGGCGGCAGCAGCATTCACCGCAGTAAAATGCACATGGTTCTTATCCTAAGTCGAGTAACGTGGGGAAAACACCATCAAAGTTTATACGATTATGGCTATGGCTATGGCCAGTAATTTGTACCTAGCCTGGTGGATCGAATTTAGTTTTGCACATAAAGCCTTTGCCTTGACTTGCTCTTCCAATTCTATGTTGTGCAGAAATTATTATCATACTACATAAGGAATGAACGGAGGAGTGGATTTTGGCAAAGGGAAATGTAAAATCCGAATTGCATTGCGATGCGGGTAAAAGATGCGTTGGTGCTGGTCCTGGCTATGCCTGTGGCTGTGGCTGCTTTCACTCGGTCTTGGTTTCCCCAAAAGGAGAGAGAATTGTGGGGCTTTCCCTCATTCCATCTCCGACACTCATTACATTCACTTGGCTCTGCATATTTCTTTTTACCTTGTGAAGTTTTACGTACGTTCGTCACCTACCTGTTGGTACTGGTATAGCACGTAATTATTTATTGACCAACTAGAAATGTGCTCTTCCTCAATATTTTCAACACAACTGAGGGAATTGTCAAGTATTGCTGTTTTTGACACTTAAAAGTGAATCTGAGTTTTTTAAAAACACAAAGTGCAGTATAGGTAAAAATACTTAGGTTATTGTATAGCTAATCAATATTTTTAACATAAGATTTAATTGGGAAATTTTGAATTAAATTTTCAGCTTCACCTTTTGCTGTAAAAACGTGGATCAGAAAGGACAGGAACTTTGTTAGTCGGATTTGAAGATTCATTGGAGCCAAGTCAAGTTGTATTATACCCTGTGGGATTCCTCTCTTCTAAATTCGCAACATGCCAGAACAAAGCAACGATTACCGGGTTGTGGTGTTTGGAGCTGGTGGCGTCGGAAAATCATCCCTTGTCCTCCGTTTTATCAAAGGAACTTTCAGAGACTCATATATCCCTACAATTGAAGACACTTATAGACAGGTAAATACAAAATTTGAGTTTTTTTTTCTTTTAGTGTAGCATTTTTTGAAGTTAGAAGGCTTAAGGAAGGATGATTTCAGAAATTGCCGTACGAAAACTTAAGAACTAGAGGTTATTTAGCGTGAATATAAAACCCAGGTAATTGTACATTTGGGGCATCATGGGTAATGAAATAATTTACTAAATCTGAATTTTGATTGTGGCTACACTGTAGTTCCTAATCAATTCTAAATTGAGTGCAATATGAGAGAAATCTGGCTTTCAGCCCACTCGTGATGTGTCAATTTGATGCAATCATACAAATTACGAGATGTACTAATCTTGAGGTTATTGCCTTTCAAGAATTGCATCAATCAGTGGTTTCTTTTTGCCCTCTTTCATTAGAACATTTCCCTAACCACCCACGTTACACCACGAGCAAAATATTTTCGGTACTTTTATTTATGGAACAATGATGAAAATTCCTTCAGAAAATTTTTTTTCTTTGATCTCGGATCATATTACTTTAATTAGTTAGCCGTGCCCTGTGACCTAATTTCAGATTAGCAAAACAAATTTTTCATAAAATTCATTTCCTACAGAAACTAAAGTAGGAGGAGTAGTACTTGTTGATTTTTGTAGGTGATTACCTTTGTAGCCGTATCCACCTACACAATTTCTAATTTGCCAAATGATATTTTCTTTGAAGGATGATGATGAATGATAAGTAGGTTAGTTAAGGGTGCTTAAATGATAGGAAAGAGAATGAAATGAAGGATCACTCCAGTAAATTAGTAACTTGGGCTCTAGCGCAGCGTACAATATACCAAAATAGGTCTTCTTCCTTAGAGAATTTAAGTGGGATCAAGAAGACTTTCAAGTTGTTAAATAATGAGGCCAATTTGTATCACTCTCAACTCTCAACTCAACAACCATGGAGGACGAGGAGCCATAATGTTGAGTTCAGCAGTCTTGGCATTTCACCAGTCCTCCACGTGCCGTATCGACTCACCCGATTACTCAATTCATTCACCTTTTCCAACTTAACCACAAAACTGAGCCGATTTACTATAAAATCATTTTTGGTCGGATTTGGCTCGTCTATTGGTGGGAAGGAAGTCGGTAGAAAGGACAGGTATGGATAGGAAGTCTGAAAATAATTGCACACGTAGACAAAAATAATCCGATTAGGACAAGTCTAGATTTGTCTTATTGCGTAGGAACATGGATCTAATATTGATGCGAATGAATACCTGGACAGAAATAGCAAAAATGACAGGGCCAAAGGCAAATGACAAGCTCTTGCAGGAAGCCGAGTCGGCTTAGTAGTCCATTTCCTGAAAATTACAAAAAAAAATTTAAGGCACTGGATGGAATAATAAGAATAATTTAGCAGTAATATCAATTAGCACAATAATGTAACATCTCGAGGCTAATTCGCTTGTTACAAATGCTACTTCCATTTGTACGTACAAAGCTACGACGATGGCCCATAAATGAAAACCTAGCCAAAGGCAAATGACAAGCTCTTGGCGGAAGCCGAGTCGGCTTAGTAGTCCATTTCCTGAAAATTACAAAAAAAAAATTTAAGGCACTGGATGGAATAATAAGAATAATTTAGCAGTAATATCAATTAGCACAATAGTGTAACATCTCGAGGCTAATTCGCTTGTTCCAAATGCTACTTCTATTTGTACGTACAAAGCTACGACGATGGCCCATAAATGAAAACCTTAGCGAAGGATCAACAGTTCGACCAAAAGCGCGCTAGGCAAGAATTAAGGAACAGGTGAAACGCATTTCTTGATGAAGAGTTCTAGGACCTAGGCTCTAGCTCTAGACTGAAATAGCACGGACACGGACGAAAGTTTGTAATTAGTGCTAATGCTAGAAATGGATAGGATAGATTTGTCCATTGCACAGAAAGTTGGAAACGAAGCCATGACATGGCATGGCATGACACATCCTCGGGCCAATGAGTCTCATTTTAAGTGACTGTCACTGTAATTCGTGTACAATTTTCCCATAAGGGAACTGAAAAACGCACGAAGTACATAGCAAAGATACAAAGATATATCATAGCAGGTAAACTTGACTCGTTTAGTTAGAAAAGGACACATGGTAGGCAGGCGACTTCATTAGTGAAAGTTCCAGTGAAAACTAAGAGTTGGCGAACGTGAGTAGAAAAAGCTATGGGTTGTTTTCTCATCTTCGTGCTATGCTATGATACCACAAATAAATCCAACCCCAGTTCTTGGGAATGTTTGGACCAAGCAAGCAAGCAAGCAATTAATTAATTAATTAGCCCTGTCGTTCTTCCTAGTAAATCATTAATCCTTAATTTGATTAATCTCCCCCGAGCTCGAGCTCTACTTGGCTCATCCTACCTTCCCGGCCATGCCATGCCAGCCTCCACACTTTCAATTAGTAAGAACCCCTGCAGCTCAAAAGGAAAAAGTTTGGGCCAAATATTTAATAAACTTTCTTGAGAAAACTTTTGGAAAAATTGATGATGGAAATTTTTTTTGTTTTTTTACAGGTGATTAGTTGTAATAAGAATAATGTATGTACATTGCAAATCACGGATACGACGGGGTCACACCAATTCCCTGCCATGCAACGCCTTTCCATCACAAAAGGTCATGCCTTCATCCTCGTCTACGCCGTCACGTCCCGTCAAAGCTTAGAAGAATTACGGCCGATTTGGGATATGATCCGCTCCATCAAAGGAGATCTTCAGGACATCCCCATCATTCTAGTTGGAAATAAGTGTGATGAGCAAGAGAACAGAGAACTCACTCAGGTAAAATCCATAACAACTCTACTTTTCCTTTTATTTTATTCATAAACCAAGAAAAACCACCGGTGCATTCGGATCGGGCATCAGACTCGGATTCCCCATAGTGTTTTCCCATTTCCAACTTTGAAAACGTGTTTAATTATTTACACTTCACGTCTAGAGTCTAGGCTGATTGTATCTTCACGGGGTAATCTGATGGGGTGATAATTTTGGAATATGCATCCGACTCCAATATGGAAAATTAGCAGCGGGTAGTTAGTCGGGAGCTTTCCCCTAGAAATAGAAATTGAATGGTGACAGCTGTGCGAGCAGGTATTGTCTGAAATCTCTGCTTTCCCTAAAAGTTCCAGTCTGGTATGTTCGTTATGTGCGCCTATAGTTTGCTTAACCTAAATTTGGTGCTTTCACCGTTTACCTTAATGCAAGGTCCTGAATGGTTTCACACTTGCGATTTACATTCACATTCAAATTGCACATCTGGCCCCTGGATTAATAAAATTCTAAAGTAAAACAAAAATCCCCATTGCCTTGGCTTGGCTTGCCTACTTTTCAAACTTAATTTACTCCGACTAGAAATTAAATGCAGGAGTTAAATGAGAATGAAGAAGTTTTGAATTCCTTGGCATCCTAAGTGGTTGCATTTGCATTAGCATTGAGAAAGAAGCACTGCCTAAAACTCATTTCATCTGAAGGTTTTAATTCAAATGCAAGGGGTGCGGAGAAAGTAGTATACGTAAATTATTTACGGTCGAAAAGAGTTTGAAAAGTAAAGTTTATTTTCACGGGAGAGGAAAAGCTGAAATAAAGTAATTTGGAGTGGATTCTTAATTTATGATGATTCAGTCTGGAAAATATACGAAGGGTATGGGAGACTGAATCAAAAGTTCTTAAAGCTATGTAAATTTTATTCTGAGTCTGTTGGTTTCAAAAACAGTTTTTCATTTTTTACTTCAGCGGAGACTATTAGGATCTATCTGTACAATCTTACGTCAAATTATGGTCAAAATTTTTATATGAAACGGTAGCAAATCAAAACGTCATCCTATTTAGTAATACCAAATTTACACAAACACTTGAAGTATATTGTGATAAAGAAAACAGTCCTTCATCACTATAATCCGAAACTGAAGGAGAAATGAAACGGGATATGCGATATCCCTTGTGGCTTTCGAAGAATTACCCATTAGCCCACCTACCCAAAACATCAAATGATCAGATCGAATTTCAACAAGTACTTTATACTCTAATTTCTCGAGTGCTTACCTCTCATACTCGAATTTGATGCGATATTCAAAATGAAACAACCTCAGGTGAATAATAGTATTGGCTAGAGTTTTCATCATAGTTCACACACGTAGTTCTGTTTTTAAGTTATATATCAAGTTATAATATTTCTATTTATATATATTTTCATCTACACAGCTTTAAATGAGAAAATTTCGACCTTTTGAAAACAGGAAG
>WJEZ01003650.1:0-10408 GCA_009869925.1 Thalassaphorura encarpata
ATTCGGATGCCAAGCCTAGGGCTAGGCTAGGGCTACAACGGCTCAAGAAATTTACATGACAAGGAAAGCACGTTGGATGTAACAACTGCCATAATATTTTGTTACTTTTTTTGCAAAAAATTTGCGAATCCCAATAACATTTGGATGAGCAAGCCGTGCCAGCCAAAATAAAATGTAATATGCAACTGACTTGACTTGGCTATACGTATAATTTGACCATACGGCGCTGACATATTTGAGTAGAAGTCAAAAGTCATTTTGCAATGCTCCAGCTGGGAGAAAGAAAGTTGATTGAGTTTGCGAAATGTGGTCAACAGGAGGTGTCGAATGAAATGAAAGGGTTAAGTCAGGCAGACAGATGCATTCAATGTCTGGGTATTTGACACTCCCAGTCACAAATAACCTTATACTCATAGACATGACCCAATTCGGCTCACGTTCTAGAAATATTGTTGGACTAGACTAGTGCTGGTTTAGTAATCAAATTATGCAACCCGGGTTCCTAGGGATATGCCAGGCATTGATGAAAAGTTCAGTTAATTTTCAAATTTTCTTAAAAATTATAAAAATACGTGCCAAAGCTAAAATACAACCTAAGATTTAGGTCAGACTCAATGTTGACAATTTTATTTATATTTCGTATTCACATAATTTTTGCAATGCTCAATTCAAGTCGTTGAGAATTCGTGAGCCAATTTTATTGTTGGCAATTGTATTTCCCCGAATTGCTTCTCTTGCTTTGATTCAATTTCATTTCAACAAGGCAAGGGTGCAAAGCAAAGCAAATGCAAAGTGCCGTACCGAGTGAGAATGAGTAGAAGGATCACAACACAATCTCAATTGTTAAGCGACTTTGACAATAACATTCTATTTTTATGATTCCTAATCCCAACACAAACCATCAGGTCCACTCCACTTTTACTAGAGTATTGCATTTCTTACCCGCGAAGCGAAGTGAAACTCGGCTTTGTTATCTTGAATGGACATTGTGTTGAGTGTTGGGTTAGTTGGAGCTCTAGTATTCTCGTGATGAGGGAATTGAGATGAAAATGTAACTTTGCACTTTGTCCATTCACTAAAGTGTTCATTAGTGCCAGCCTGGGCTAGCATCTAATGCTAATGCAAAACCCGACTACGATAGGATTGCCAAATGCCAAATACGCGGGTAATGCACTCATGGGCCCATATAAACAAATTACCCACATTCCTGATAACCACACGCACACCCGGTTCAATTTTGTTAAATAAAGTCCAAATAGCATTTCAGTCAAGGGAATTGAGATGAAAATGTAAGTTTGCACTTTGTCCATTCACTAAAGTGTTCATTAGTGCCAGCCTGGTCTGGCATCTAATGCTAATGCAAAACCCAAGTACGATAGGATAGCCTTATGAAAATACGCGCGTAATGCACTCTAGGGCCCATATAAACAAATTACCCACATTCCTGATAACCACACACACACCCGGTTCAATTTTGTTAAATAAAGTCCAGATAGCATTTCAGTCAATAGCGAAATAGCGGGAATTTTAAAATAACTAACGAATCTATTATGCCTAATGCATTTTGCAATAGATACTAGCGAATTGAATTGGGAAATAGAAGGAAACCCTAAAATACCCGAAACAACCTAGTGCATAACGCGTTGTGGTGGTTCCGGTTCCTGGCTCTCAAGGTGTGAGTGTGACATGATTAAACCACAGCCTAAGCCAAAGCCAACCTTTCATGTGCATGAGACTAGAGGAACCGGGAACCCAGAAATTGGTCCAATCTGAAATAGATACTAGCGAATTGAATTGGGAAATAGAAGGAAACCCTAAAATACTCGGATCGAAACAACCTAGTGCATAATGACACCTTGCTGTGCTGTGTTGCGCGTTGTGGTAGTTCCGGTTCCTGGCTCTCAAGGTGTGAGTGTGACATGATTAAACCACAGCCAAGCCAAAGCCAACCTTTCATGTGCATGAGACGAGAGGAACCGGGAACCCAGAAATTGGTCCAATCTGTCCACGAGATGATTCTGGGTAGGGCAAGCGGTGAAGGAGAAATTAATTGGTATTGCGTTGCACCAGGAAAGAGACATACGAACGTACGTGGTCGTAGCCTATGTGCTGTCCTGTGCTGTGGTTTGAATCAAACTCATTCAGTTTGTCAAGACAGAACAACTGAGTTTCTGCCTGTCTATCTGTCTGTCTACGTGACACTTTCCTCTCACTCTCAATTATTTTGTTTGATCAAATCCCCCTTGAGCAGTGGCAGTGGAAGTGAATACCGGAGTCTTTTTACGCAATAATTACTTCGTGTGGGTCGGCTCAGCTCACATTTCTAGAAGAACTTGAGCAAACTACGGCACTTTGAGAGTGAACAATTCGACGAATGCAATACAATACAATATCAATTTCACTTCAATTATTTGGACAAATAAAAAATAAATGCAATGCTATACTATGCAATCCAATTGCAAATTAAATTAGGAGTTTCAGGTGGATTGATCAATTATTGAGAGGAAACTACCCAATGCATTGTATAGCTGAATTTTCCTCACTTGTGGTTAGAGAAAACAGAAATGGACAATTTCTAGAATCATGAAATATAGATATAACTAATCAAGTTTCAATTTGACCTAATTAGGAGTTTCAGGTAGATAGATCAATTATTGAGAGCAAGCTACCCAATGCATTGTATAGCCTGAATTTTCCTCACTTGTGGTTTAGAGAAAACAGAAATGGACAATTTCTAGAATTATGAAATATAGATATAACTAATCAAGTTTCAATTTGAACTCTGCCCTGACCTAAAAATTCCTCTCATGTTCTTCCATTTTTAATCCTAATTCATTCCAAACCCAATTCAAAAATTTATCACCAAAACTATTAGTTCATTTTTCACTGCTTAAGCTTAACTAGGCTCGCATATTCTTGTAATTCTGCAATAAACCATGTCCTACTTTCATTTTCATCCAGTCCCATGGTTGATCCGCCTATAGTCCCGACCATTATCGTCAACACTATTACTATAATGGCCTTAGCCTTAGCCCATGATGCGTGGTACCGTACGGCTCAGCTTTCCCCGTAGACTGGAAGTGGAAGTGGAAATGAGTACTTCAATCTGCTGCTGCTAAATTCCCCTCATGTTCTTCCATTTTTAATCCTAATTCATTCCAAACCCAATTCAAAAATTTATCACCAAAACTATTAGTTCATTTTTCACTGCTCAAGCTTAACTAGACTCGCCTATTCTTGTAATTCTGCAATAAACCATGTCCTACTTTCATTTTCATCCAGTCCCATGGTTGATCCGCCTATAGTCCCCACCATTATCGTCAACACTATTACTATAATGGCCTTAGCCTTAGCCCATGATGCGGGGTACCGTACGACTCAGCTTTCCCCGTAGACTGGAAGTGCAAGTGGAAATGAGTACTTCAATCTGCTGCTGCTGCTGCCTGGGCTTAAATGGAGGAAACAATGTGTGCCAACTTCCAAGAAGAGCTAATAGACATAATTTTAGCTCACGCTTAGCATATTATGATCCTCATTATGGGTCTTTAGTTTCACGCCAAGTATGTAATTCAGTACTTTATGTAGTCTAGGACTAGCAAGTGGAACGGAACGTCTTCATTAATGAATTCACACTCGAATCATTCACGTAGAAGGAATTACGAGTCTAAAAACGGCTAAGAGGCATGCATAGTAACCTAAAAAAATGACCAAATGAAGAATCTGACCTAAATTTCATGTCTAAGGAATTTAATCTATCGATTCTATCCGAAAATGTACTGATGACTTGAGATGAAAGGAAAAAAAATTGCAAAGGATAAGAAAATGCCAAAGCACTACCCGAACGGACTGCTAAAACTAAGGGATTACGAGTCTAAAAACGGCTAAGAGGCATGCATAGTAACATAAAAAATTGACCAAATGAAGAATCTGACCTAAATTTGACGTCTTAGGAATTTAATCTATTGATTCTATCTGAAAATGTACTGATGACTTGAGATGAAAGGAAAAAAATTGCAAAGGATAAGAAAATGCCAAAGCACTACCCGAACGGACTGCCAAAACTTCCATGAAAGAGATGAAAGCATTTTTTTTTATTTCACTAAGCTTTGAAGTATACATATTCGGATTACTAATTTTCTTGAACTAAAAGCTGTAGGATGGCATGGGCTGGGAAAAAAGGTTATCTCGTTATCCATTTTTCAAAAAGTCAAAGAATAAAAGGGCAGCTCATCAAATTGACAGGGACAGATGGTCTCGTCCTCAAAAATGTCAATATACTCCGGAAAAGCATAAAATGAGAACCGGAGATGAAGTTGGCATCCGTTTCCTGGGCTCTTTTTCGGTTCCTAGTAATACTAAGTAGTCAACTAGGGTAGGTTCCCTAGGACCTAAAAAAAGTATAGAGAGGGTTTAGCACGGTTCGTGCTATCAGTCCGTCAAATTGTGACACTTGATGTTGGACAAAACGTCCGAACCTGACCGAATGTCGACACTGTGCAGTGCAATGCAGCCAAGGCTTTTTTTTGAGCCGACAGAGATGGATGAAGCCAAAAGAAAAGAATGTGATGGAAAAATCCGCCCAATCCATTCCAGACTTTCTCCATGTCAGCTTGGCTATAAAATATATTAGCTCGTCTAGTCTCCCTACCCTAACCTTAAGAATGAATGAAAATGTTATTGATTTTCTCCCTGTTGTTCTTAATGTCAAGTAGCATGCAAATGTGTAAGATGCATGGCATTGCGCGTACAAAAGGGTTGAACTACCTTATCTCCTCGCGAGTAGAAAAAAGTAAAGAGGAAACCTCCAAAATTCAAATGTCCAGGATCGTGCTTAAATCTTATTTAACCAGAAAAATTCTTGGAAAGAAAATTGAGTCAAAACATTTTGACAGTCAGTCCTTATCGTTTTCAGCATGTCACTCAAGCAGTTAGGGTTCCGGGTTCGCAGTTCTTACTGATTGAGTCATATATTTCTTTCTGTTCTCTTAATTTTTCATATCCAAACCTTTTCTACAAAATTTTATGAAATTTCCTATTTTATCTACAACATTCGTCATTGTGACATATTTTACGGCCCAGTGACACAATTTTTCCACTTTTGCAATGCCGCCGTATTTGGAACAAATCGGTTTCATCACAAGGATATTGGAAGAAAATGCCAGAACCCATTCCACTCGTTCGTTCAGAGAAGTTCCATGGCATTGGCATTGGCATGGCATTATTATTAAAAGAGAAGAGGATGTTTTTCCTTCACTTGCCATTTTTCATCCATTCGGTCCCTTAGGTAAAGCGTCAATGGAGAAAAGTTGAGGAGAAGAAAGTATGTGAAATATTCGGAGCACGAAGGGAACGAGGGACTTTCTCCATGTCTCAATCAAACCGAGATCCAAACCTGGAATCACGTATCTTACGTACGTACGAACGTACGTAACGTACCTATGCCAAGCCAAAGTATCCGGATCTAATACTAAAAGATGGACATTCACACAAACCCACTTCACTTCAGGAACGGAAAGCCTGTGTATATACATACATACGGACAAACATATTCTACCAGAATCCGCGTCCGTCCGGAAGAAAAACCCTCTTACTGCTACTTCTTTTCTCAGGATTTAAGGTAAGACGGGTGCTGGCTGGTGTGAGTGGTACATGTTCACTTTCACTCATAGGCAATGGCAATAACATTCGACCCAGATCCGACGGAAGACCATAAATCTCTTATAATTGCATTCTCAAGAACTCTACCAATCCAAGAATGGTTGACTGCCCGCCCGGCTTTTTAACCTTAGTCCTGCTCCTGGTCTGTAGAGGAAAACAGATTGCTATTGCTATACATTTAACAAACAGGAGCTATTCAACCGATATTATCAGAAAATAAGGTGCAGTACAGTTTAACCTTGGAGGGAGAAATAGTCATACGATTATTATACCGTTGTCTGTTTTTTTACTCATTTCATTTGCCTGGTTTTTCCTATAATCCAGTCGATCACTTTAATTTGTAGAATGTTCTGTAGCTTTTTGAGTCAAACAAGCATTTCGATTTGTTTTTGTTCAACAGCAGGAGAACCGTCAATTTCATTTTCCTCTTTTTTTGTTGATAAATGATCCTTCCACCCTTTTTTCTACTTTTTCTTCTTGGGAAACCAAAAGCCTTAGCTTTGGGTGTTTTATCCATATGCAAGAAATGAATATGCTAGTCTAGTGCTGGTGCTAATGCTAATGGTGAGATTAAAAACCGGACTAAATTCAATGCACCTTGCTATTCCTATGTCTAGCATGTGTGGTTAATACATTATGGGAGTGGTTTTTACTTTCATTTTCACACCATGGTGCAAAGGCATTCTTACTCATATTATATTCCTGTCATAATCCTTATGATGTGAATAAGAAAGAAAACTCTGGAAAATGTGCATTGAATGTATTCAAGGGTGGAGTTAGTTTACCTCATTAATTTCAAATGTCTTAAGAACTAGAAGCTCGGGAACGGTTTGAGTCTATAACTACTTATTTTTCGAAAAAAGTCATAGGAAATCCATCGCTAGGGCATTTCCGAACACATTTCTTGAAAATTATAGCCCAATAAACCAGATCGGTCTACGGATTGGTAAGAGTTCTTAAAGTTATCACTAACTTTAGGGTTTGATGTTGATGTTGATGTTCCGAGAAGCCCATTTACGGCAATGCAATAGCATGGCTAGAGTTTCCTAATTCATCAACCTTAAACCCAACTGAATCCAACACATGTTAGTAAACCTGCACTGCACGAAGGAACTCCACTCCACATGTTATTGAAAAATTGAAGCGTGGTTCCTGCGTTTGCTTTCATAGACTGACGCGGACGCGTGTTTATTAATTCCGTCAAGTCAACCTGGCAAAGCATCTGCCACATGGATCTAAAATCTAAACGTTGACGTTAACGTTAGCACGCACGCAGTCTGTACTGTACGAAATTTGAAATTCTTCCTGCGAAATCCGGCCACCAAATCAAATTAATGTGTAACCTAATGTAACGCACCCAAGTAATAACTTCGTGTGTATTGGCATGGGCCCACCGTGTTTGTCTAATATTTATTACATTACAGGTGCTGGACTACCTGGAGGGTTTTGCATGCAAGCAATGAGCACAGCAGAGCAGAATAAATCACGACGGGGACCTCACACCTCAGACCTCACTCACTTTTCTTGCCATGCATGCTGACAGAGTAAATTAATCTCAAAGAATTTGGATGGATTGAAAATTTGGGCGGACGGACGGACGCCTGGCAATGTGGGCATATGAATTTATAACTTGTTTTATGGGCTTTTGAATTATTTTATATGCATTATGCTTCATGCGTGTTCTGGGCATTCCATCCATGAATTTACAATTAGACGTTAGATAAGACGAAATTGCATCAAAACATTAAACTCTGTAATGACCAAATATGGCTCGTGAAGAAATTAGTAAAATAATTGAAGTAAAGCACAGCAGGTAATTTCGGATTTTTTCTATATCTAAAGCTCAACAAATTATACGTAATTTTGGCGAGCTGAATTCTGCGGACCGTGTAATAATTCCAATTAAAGGATTCTTATGCTTGGTCAGAGTGATGGTCAGGCAGAGTTTTGTCTTAAAAAATCCGTTTCCCATGAGCATAGCAAGGCAAATGAGAAATTACAAAATTTAATAAGATGAACATGGACAGGGTGAAATTGCCAGGCAGAAAAAAAATTGAAAAACTTAAACCCAACCCAAGAATTGTGCGTCTTCTTCCTTCGTGCTAACCTTATTATTATATTACTTTACTACTGCTGCAGTAGACATTGTGTTGCGTTGCGTTACTTTAAGACGACCACGACCATTTCAGGTGCGGTTTCACATTCCATTAGGTGGTTCCTTTTCTATTGCACTCATGGGAATCTTCCCTTGCCTTGCTGCAGTGCACTCCACTTCCTTTCCTTTGAGATCAAAAATTGAAGAAAATGAATATGGTGCAAGTGTGGAGGAAAAGAAGATTGAATTACACTCGCACCCTCGTCCTTGAAGCTAAATAACATTTAAAATAATTTTACACCATGTCTGTATTCGATTTGAATCCAAAAATAGTCGGAACATCTGATAATCCTGGCTAAAGTGAGAAGCACATGGCTCGTGCCTTGCCCTGTGTAAACAAAGTCAGCTCAAAGACATGTGTTAATTCTTAAGGCAAGGCAAGGCTCAGCAGACGGCACAGTACAACAAAAATAATTGTTAGGGTTAGGGTCAAGCAGCACACCGGATAAGAGGATTACGTGCAAAGAAAGGGTAAAGTCCTCCAAGTCCACAAATAAGAAAAAAAAACCGAAGACGGGCAAAAACAACTTCCTTGGTTCTTCCGTTCTTTTTCCACTTCGCACCTGCCACCTGCTATCCCAATTAATTCTACAACTGCTGCCAGGTTCTCTGCCATTGCCATAAGCAACCATGGATCCTGCATGCTGCAATTCTACTCGGTTACCACATGTATGCTTGTATGTAATTCTGCTGACATTGCTTCCGGTTCTTTGTCCCATTCAAATTACCTATTGATTGATTAATTAATTTTACTGTACTGGGAATAATTACAGCTCATCTTATGTAACGGCCTGGTCTGAAGATTTTATTACAGATCGATTTTTTATATCATTAAAGATTCAATGCCAATAGCAAAGCGAATACACTGGAGAAGAAAATGCATTTTCCATTCCCATTCCGGTACTTTTATTTTTATTGTTTTTCTTTAAAAGAAAGAAAAAGAAACACAAGACAAGAAGTTGGTTCGTTTCGTAACGTAACGTATCGTCTTGACTTGACTTGTCTTGCTACCCAAACTCAAGTTCATTCGTGTGCCGTTCGTATGAACCTTGGATCGAATTTAGGATCATAGCGGGACGGATGGAAGACAGATGAAGATGGAATGGTTTTGACCGTAAATCCATAATGCATGCATTGCACTCGGCTACAGTGGCATACACATAGGTAGACAGATGGGATTGAACCATTGAACATGAAAGTAAAAGTAGGAAAGAAAATATAAAGGATGTGAGCGAAGAAAAATAAAAACAAAGGTGCTGCTGGCTGCAGTACAATATATGGCCTATAGCGGGACGGATGGAAGACAGATGAAGATGGAATGGTTTTGACCGTAAATCCATAATGCATGCATTGCACTCGGCTACAGTGGCATACACATAGGTAGACAGATGGGATAGGATTGAACATGAAAGTAAAAGTAGGAAAGAAAATATAAAGGCTGTGAGCAAAGAAAAATAAAAACAAAGGTGCTGCAGTACAATATAATGTCCTTGGTAAGAAAAGTACAAGCAACACAAATAATGTCCTGGTGGTTTCTTTGCATTATTTTATTGTTATTGGTTTTTGAGGTATACTTTTCTTTTAACAGATGAACCAGCTGACCCCTGGCCTGCCCTGGTCAATGCTCTCAGATTTATGAACTGCCTTGCATTGCCTGACCACACAGACACACACAAACACATCTGTCGCCACTACGAACTGTTAGTCTTGCTTGGCCCAGGTGTAAAGAAAATTATCTTAGCAACTTTCTTGCAAAAAAACGAAACAAGCGAAGGCAAGACAAAGCGGAAATTCAATCCTGCATTTTTAATGTGGTTGAGATCCCGTGTGTGGCTTGGCTTGGACTAAAATTATGGGGAAGACAAACCGTTGTGACATTGACATTTTATTTTATGTACAGTTTTCGGACCATGGTGTTAGTAGTGGTGGGAGTAAGAATGATGGTCATTGCCATTGCCACCGCTATGGCCAGGGCCACTGCCATTAGGTTGGTCGAACTTGGACTTGGACACAGACAGACAAAAAACCTTCTAAGATATTGGGAAACTTTTTTTTTCTTCAAAGTAATGAAATTAGAACTTCAAGCTCAATTTCCTCAACGAGTGCAATCCAATGTAATTCAATGTAATGGTATGGTATGATTGTGACCAGGGATGTCGGGATGCCGAATGCCGGGTTTCGTTAAAAATTGATTGTCCCAGTGGAGAGCATTTGTAGAAACAAATATCAAACCCAAGTGACCGCTACCGCTGGCAAAGTGGATTGTGTAATTATCATTATCATTTGCACAGCGCAGACGGGCTGAACTTTTCATGAATTGTTCAAGAAATTCCGAAATTAGATAGTCAGATTTTGGAAATTTCTCAAAATTTTGGAGTGTATTCGTTGGATTTCGGATTCGGACAAGACTAATAAATTTTTTAGCTTTAGAATTTTTGCTTTTACCACTTTCACTTTTGTCACCCGATTTGATATATCTGATGGGCTCGATTTCGAATTGACTCGCTTTAAAAGCTTGCATTATTCCTCCCAGCCGGTCTGCCTTGCACTCAAATCCATTTCCACACGTTCATTTTTCAAATTAAAGAATTAGAC
>WJEZ01003652.1:0-10405 GCA_009869925.1 Thalassaphorura encarpata
AAATCAGTTCGGCAGTTTTAAAAGTCGAAAATTTTAAATTTTGTCTAAAAAAAATTCTGACAAAAAATTTGTCAAGAATTTCTAAAATTATTGCAAAAAACTAAACCTCAAAAACTCCCATAGCAACAACAACAACCAACAGAAACGCGCATGCTCCAGCTTCTCCAGTCTTTGCAAGAGCAGAATGCCCATCTGGAACAATCGTTGTCGGCCGAAACGAGGCTAAAATTGGATTTGTTTTCGGCGCTAGGTGAAGCCAGAAGGCAGTTGGTGATTAGGTGAGGAAATTTTTAAGTATGTACACGAAGAATTTTCAAAATTAGCTTGAAATGACTTGAAAATTTAATGAATTTTACCTTAAGTTAATTTATAAAAGTTGCAAAATTTCCCAAAATATTTCTGACTTTAACAAATTTCAAAGAAAATTTCTTGGAAAATTCTCAAAGTCAGTGGGTATCAAAAAAAATTTCAAAGTGGAAAATTTTCAAAGTGACCTTTCGAAGTGGTTATCGCAAATTTTCAAAGTCAACTAGAATTCTCAGAATTTTCCAAAAAGCTTTTCAAAAAAATTTCAAAGCTACCGAAAATTCCAAAAAAAAATTCAAATCCACCAAAAACCCCAAAATTTTTCAAAGCTAACCGAAAATTCCAAAAAATTTCAAAGTTATGAAAAATCCCCAAAATTTTTCAACCTGCCAATACTTTCAAAGTCAACTAAATTTCCGAAAAAATTTCCAAAGCAACCAAAAATCCCAAAAATTTTCAAAGCTAACCAAAAATCCCAAAAAATTTTCAAAGCCATCAAAAATCCCAACACAATTTCAAACCTACCTAAAATCCCAAAATTTTTTAAAGCCACCAAAAATCTCAAAAAGATTTCAAAGCTACGAAAACCCCAAAATTTTTCAAACTGCCTATACTTTCAAAGTCAACTAAATTTCCCAAAAAATTTCCAAAGCAACCAAAAATCCCAAAAAATTTTCAAAGCCATCAAAAATCCCAAAAAATTTTCAAAGCCATCAAAAATCCCAACACATTTTTCAAAGCTACCAAAAATTCCAAAAAATTTTCAAAGTGCCTGTACTTTTCAAAAAATTTCAAAGTCTCATAAAATTTCAAAGTCAACTAAATTTCTCAAAAAGTTTCAAAGTCAACTAAATTTCATTTCAAACCTACCTAAAATCCCAAAATTTTTTAAAGCCACCAAAAATCTCAAAAAGATTTCAAAGCTACGAAAACCCCAAAATTTTTCAAACTGCCTATACTTTCAAAGTCAACTAAATTCCTAATAAATTTTCAAAACTATCAAAAATCCCAAAATTTTTCAAAATCCCAAAAAAATTTCAGAATCCCAAAATTTTTCAAAACTCACCAAAAAATTAGTTGTAAAATTTTCTAATATTTCAGAGACACACTTCTGAAAACCAAAGAAGAACAACTGGAAGAGTTGAAACTCGTTCTGATTGGAAAAATTCGTTCTACCCCATCTGGCGGGCAACCTTCAAACGGAAGTCAACTATTTGACACTTGAATTGAAAAAAAGTATTAAAAATCTCGTTGTGCGTTGAACATTAAAGCATAGAAATTGGTTGGGCAACCAATTATTTTGACCTAATTTAAAAAAAACATTATTTTACATTTGGCTTCAATTGGCTGTTCAAAACATGTCACCTAAAATTTCACCCAATTTTAGAAAAATTTTAACAAAACATGCAAGTCAACCAGTTGAATTATTTTGACCTAATTTTAAAAGCAAATTAACAGCATGGCAACCAATTTACAAATAACATAGAAAAGTGGAAACCATATCAAAATTCATTTCTGTTTTGCCTACCAGTTCTCATGTAAAATTACATAGGAATTTGGACATGTTTCAAACCTGGCCAAAATAATCCAACTTAAAAACTTTGCCAAACGAAAAAAATCTATTTAAAAAATTTTCATTTGGCTATCAGTTAAAACACAAACCTGGCTTCCAATTCCCGACAAACCAAACTTCACCCTTACCGCGCCACCTAGCGGGCAAATCTTAAACCCCTTCCAGATTTCCCACCCTTTTTCTTTCTGCCATGCTCTGTTTCTCTTTTTTGTGACGCACGCCGGACCACGAGACTTGGTCGTTTGTTGAAAAATTGAAGGAAAAATTTGGACAAACTTTCTGAAAAATGTCTGAAGAAGAACAATTCACCAGAATCCTGTCCACGTTTCTCTCAACGGACAATGAAGTGCGGGCACAGGCTGAGGTAAGGAATTTTTTCTTGGGTGACAAAAGTTGAAAGTCAAAAATGAGCAAATGGTTTTTCAAAAGTACGATTATGATTTTTTTCCTTGGGTCATGATAATGATGCAGAAGTTTAGCGAAAGTCAAAAATGAGCAAAAGATTTTTTTCAAAATTGGCAAAGTTCACTCCGTGAGGCAAAAAGTTTCTGCAAACTTAAATTTCTGGCTAAACAAGAGATTTTACTCGTGTGCTAAAACCATTTGCCCGTTCAAAATGAGCAGACGAAATGCCAATTTTACCAAGTGCGTACAGACAGAAGAGCCATTAAATTTCTGGCTAAACAAGAGATTTTACTCGTGTGCTAAAACCATTTGCCCGCTCAAAATGAGCAGACGAAAGGCCAATTTTACCAAGTGCGTACAGACAGAAGAGCCAGTAGCCATTTCAAATAATTTTAATAATTAAGAAGACAATACACCCGTCTAAAAAGAGCGGGCACTATTTTACGTTACCAGTGCAGACACACAAATAGCGATAGCTTAAATTAAACTTCCTCCTCTAGGCCTCCTACGACGGCATCCCAGCAGACAAGAAAATCTTTTACCTTCTGACGCTCATCCGAAATTTGGGATTGCAAGAAGAATTGAGGCAGTTGAGTTCCGTTTTGCTCAGAAGACTCATGACCACCCACTTTGAGTTTGCTTGGAATTTGGTGAGTTTTTTTCAAACACTCAAGGACTAACATTGACTCAATTAGCCACTTTTGCAATGATAGCGAAAAAAAATTCACTTAACGTTGATAACGTCATTCCGTTTTGCTCCGAAGACTCATGACCACCCACTTTGAGTTTGCTTGGAATTTGGTGAGTTTTTTTCAAACACTTTCTGACTCAATTAGCCACTTTTGCAATGATAGCGAAAAAAAAAATTCACTTAACGTTGATAACGTCAAAACAAGCTGGCAACACAGCACAATTTAAAAACTACCGTAAACAGACAGACACACAAGTTTTCACTTAATTACAGCTCCCGACATAAAATCACTTAAAACTTGATTTACCACAAACAATCAAAAACAAAAAAAAAACACCAAAATCAGCCTAGAATCAGACACAAAAAAAAATCACATACTCTTCCTCCCACAGCTCCCGCCAGCCTCCCAGTCCCAAATAAAATCCGAAATCATGAACCTAATTTCAAACCCATCCGAATCCATGACGATGAGAAAAAAACTTTGCGAAACAACAGCCGAACTTGTCCGAAACCTGATTGACGATGACGGAAACAACACTTGGGTTGAATTTCTCCAGTATTTATTCCAACTAGCTTCAAACCCACAAAAAGAAAACCTGATTGACGATGACGGAAACAACACTTGGGTTGAATTTCTCCAGTATTTATTCCAACTAGCTTCAAACCCCCAAAAAGAATTGAAAGAAAATGCCCTGATGATATTTTCCCTAATCCCTGGAATTTTTGGAAATCAACAATCCAATTACACAAATGTTATCAAAGAAATGCTGGTCAGTTGCTATGGGAATGAGAATTATTCGGTCCGTTTCCAAGCAGCCCGGGCATTTGCTTCTTTTGTGACGGAAAATGAAAAGGAGTCTAATTTGCAAAAAGAATTCAGCGACATGTGCCCGTTTTACATGAAAGCGATGCAAGAGTCTGTAGTACTTGCGGAAGACGATGGGCTGTTAAAAATGGCTATTGAAATGATGAGCCTGAGTTCAAAGTGCGTGAGGCCCCATCTAGGGAATTTTTTGGCCCTTGGGTTGACCATAGGGAAGGAAGAGAGTGTTGGGGATGAGTGGCGTCATCTGGCGGTGGAAATGATCATCACGGCAGCTGAAGTTCTTCCTGGGGGGGTTAAGAAAGTGGGTGGGGATGTGGTGGTTGGGTTGGTTGAGCTGGTGAGTTGGTTTGGGGGTGTTTTTTGGGGATATTTTTAATTTTTTTGGAAATTTTGAAATTTTTTTGAGATTTTATTTTTTGAAATTTTGATTTTTTAAAGTTTTTCGAAATTTTGAGATTTTTTAAAGTTTTTCAAAATTTGAAAATGTTAGAGATTTTTCGAAATTTTGATTTTTTTTGAAATTTTGATATTTTTTTTTGAAATTTGAACTTTTTTGATAATTTTTCAAAATTTTCAAAATTTTTTTTTTCAAAATTTTTTTTTTCAAAATTTTAAAAAACCGTTGCTATGCCACAGCTACTGCACATGATGACGGATTTAGAAGACGAGCCAGACTGGATTGAATCAGACGAACCTTGCGAAGAAGATTCTGACTCAAACTGCGCAGTCGCAGAATCAAGTCTAGATCGACTCGCCTGCGCATTGGGTGGAAAAACAATACTACCAATAGTGATACAACAAGTGTACGTGTACTTGCAAAATTCAGACTGGATCAAAAGATATGTTGGGCTGATGGCCATATCTGCCGTGGGTGAAGGTTGTTTGAAACAAATGGAACCGTTGCTAGGGCAAATCATTGAGCCCGTCCTTGGGTTTTTGGCAGATGCGGTGAGTTATCCATTCAAATTTCCGTTATGGGATGGGTTAAAAAAGTTTGAAAAAAAACACTGATTCAAATGGGGTTTCCATAAGAGACAGTGTTAGGAAACTTTGAGAAAATATTCAAAACTGATTAGCTTGGAGTTTCCATAAGTAACTGTCTTAAAAAACTTGAAAAATTTGAAATTGATTAACCCCACAGCACCCCCGTGTCCGCTACGCTGCCTGCAATGCAATCGGTCAAATGGCCACTGATTTTGCCCCTGGCTACGAGAAACGTTTCCATGACAAAGTGCTTCCAGCGTTGATACGTAGCCTGCAATGCAATCGGTCAAATGGCCACTGATTTTGCCCCTGGCTACGAGAAACGTTTCCATGACAAAGTTCTTCCAGCGTTGATACGTTTGCTAGAAGATCAGTCCTGCCCAAGGGTTCAGGCTCATGCGGGTGAGTATTTGAATATCGAAATTTCGAAAAATAAAGTTTCAAAAAAATGAAATAAAATTTTCCAAAAAAATAGTTTAAAAAAATAAAGTTTAAAAAATAAAATTTCAAAAAAATGAAGTTTAAAAAAATGAAGGTTTCCAAAAAAAAATTTGCAAAAAAATTTCAAAAAAAATAAAGTTTCCAAAAAAAATTTCAAAAAAAATAAAATTTCCAAAAAAAAAATTTCAAAAAAAATAAAGTTTAAAAAAATTTCCAAAAAAAAAGTCCAAAAAAAAATTTCAAAAAAAAACCTCCAAAAAAAAACCGAATTTTTCCATGACAACCACTCCAGGTGCCGCCCTCGTCAACTTTTGCGAAGAATGTCCACGCGAAATTTTATCAACCTACTCAACCCCCCTGCTCTCAACGCTGGAGCAATGCTTCAATTTAAAATTAAAAGAATTGGCCGAGTCAAACAAAAAACNTGCTCTCAACGCTGGAGCAATGCTTCAATTTAAAATTAAAAGAATTGGCCGAGTCAAACAAAAAACTTGTACTAGAACAACTAGTAACCACCGTCGCATCAATTGCAAACACACTAGAGTCTGACTTTGCCCCATTTTACCCACGGTTCATGCCTTGCATGAAGTTTATCATGCAGAATGCAAATAGTCAAGAATTGAAATTACTCAGAGGGAAAACGATAGAGTGCGCCAGCCTCATAGGCCTAGCTGTAGGTGCAGACACGTTCACAGCTGATGCGTCTGACATTATGGACCTGTTGCTAAGGACTCAGGTAGATGGGGGTGAGGCAGTTGGGCTGAGTGAGGATGACCCACAGCTCAGCTACATGATCACTGCGTGGGCTAGGATTTGTCAGATATTGGGTGAGTTTTTTTTGCCAGCTGTTTTTCCACGGTTTAATGTTTTTTCTGCTTGTTTTTTTGCTTTTTATGGGGTTTTCAATGGGGTTTCTACTGGTCCAATTTGCCGGCTGTTTTTTCCACGGTTTCACGATTTCTATGGGTTTGAAAAGTTTCCGCGGGGTTTTTCTATGAGTTTCCTCACTTTTTTTTAAAGTTTTTTCCTATGGGCTTTTTCCTCAGATTTTGGTTTCCTCTGCCAATTTTTCTGTTTTTACCCAGTTTTTTTTTTACTCAGCTACATGATCACTGCGTGGGCTAGGATTTGTCAGATATTGGGTGAGTTTTTTTTGCCAGCTGTTTTTCCACGGTTCTACGGGTTTTTTCTGCCTGTTTTTTTGCTTTCCATGGGTTTCTACTGGCCCTTGTCCAATTTGCCACCTGTTTCACGATTTCTATGGGTTTGAAAAGTTTCCGCGGGGTTTTTCTATGAGTTTCCTCACTTTTTTTTAAAGTTTTTTCCTATGAGCTTTTTCCTCAGATTTTGGTTTCCTCTGCCAATTTTTCTGTTTTTACCCAGTTTTTTTTTGTTAGTTTCATTGGCCACGGTTTCACGGTTTTGATTTCCTATGAGCGCGGTTTGAAAATTTGCCGCGGTTCAGTATTTTGCACTTCCAGTTTACGTCTTTTTACCCTACTTCCAGGCCCCCGTTTCGCCCCCTACCTCCCCATGGTGATGGGCCCAGTACTACGGACAGCCGCTGTCAAGCCAGAACTGGCCATGCTTGACCCTGAAGAGGTTAAAGACGTTGAGTCTGCTGAGGATTGGGAATTGATCAGTTTGGGTGATAGCCAGAGTGTAGGATTGCATACGGCTAAGCTTGAGGACAAATCCATGGCTTGCCAGATGCTTGTTTGCTACGCCAGGGTGATGAAGGAACATTTTAGACCTTACGTTGAGGAGGTAAGGGGGGGGTTAAAAACACCGCCAGGTGTTTTTTGGGTTTTTTGGGGTTGTTTCCGGTTTTTTTCAGTTTTTCCCAGCTATTTCCGGGTTTTTCCAGTTTTTTAGAGTTATTTCCCAGTCATTTCCAGTTTTTCCCAGTCATTTCCAGTTTTTTCCAGTTTTTTGGAGTTGTTTCGAGTCATTTCCAGCCAGTCCGAATTTTAAAAAAAAATTTAAAAAAAATTGCCCAACTCCACAGGTAGCCACGCTGATAACCCCCCTGCTAAAATTCTATTTCCACGACGGCGTCCGATCCTCAGCTGCTGAAATCATCCCATTTTTAATTAAATGCCTGGACGAGCCTGGACAACTAAATTTATGGAACCTACTAAAAAATGACCTGCTAATTGCCACAGAAGCAGAACCAGAATCTAGCGTCAAAGTAGAACAACTTTACGCGTTATCAACTTGTATCGACTGCCTGCCACCTGGTGGGCTTGACAACGGGACGTTGGCAAAAATAACATCGGTGGTAGAAAAAGTTTTTATGGAACATTTCGAAAGAGGCCAAGAGAGGGCGGAACAGAGGAAAGACGAGGATTATGATGAGGTGATTGAGGAACAACTTTGGGAGGAAATGGAAGAGGATAATTATGTGTTGACCAAGGGGGCTGAGGTGGTTCATTCTTTGCTCAAGGTGGTTGGTGAGTGGTTTTTTGGGGGGGGTTTTGTGTTTTATTTTATCTAGGCGCATTTTTCAAGTAATAACGCTAATTTGTATCAAAGTTACAACAATGCAAAATTCACAGCATTTTTATTTTTAAGAAAGTTGAATTTTGGCTCATTTATGTCAATAGGAAAGCATCACAAAAAATTGTAGCTTTAAGTCTGGCTCAAAACCTATGCTCATTTTTTAATCCTCCCCAGGCCCCCCCTACCTCCCCCTGATGGACCCAATGTTGGTCCCCCTGGTAACAAAGCTGATCCAGCCAGAACGCTACTGGCAAGAACGTCAATGGGGGATTTGTATTTGGGACGACATTGTAGAATTCACGGGACCTGCCTCTGCCAAATACGAAAATAATTTTGCAGAACTGATCAAATCATATTTGAATGATCCCGCCCCTGAAGTGAGGCAGGCGGCTGCGTACGGGGTTGGGATGATGGCGCAAGCGCAGGGGGTGTTTGCAGGTTGGTTTTTTTTTTGGACGTCTAGTGTTGAGGGATTTGCAAGTTTTTTAACGTCTTATGAAGGTATGCTAGATAGTGTTGAGGGATTTTGAAAAATACCACCAGTCAATAATTTTCAAAGTTTTTTAACATGGGGTCTTATGAAGATCGTATGATTGCTAGTGTTAAAGAATTTGCAAGTTTTTTGATCTGACTAGCTGACTAATGTTTTCAAAAACCGTCAAGTTTTTTGGCAGGATTTTCAAAATTACCCACAGTTGTGTTTCAAATCGACCTGTATTTAAAGAATTTTTCAAAGTTTCTTAACCATTTCGCCATCTACCGTCCTTCCAGCCCACTGCAAAGACGCCATCCCGCGGCTGGCGGCCATGATGACAGACCCAGAGGCAAGGAACGAAACAAACATTTCTGCGACGGAAAATGCCATCTCGGCCGTTGCTAGGATCATTAAAAACACCAGTGTGGATGAGAATGTTATTCCCATGTGGTGAGTTGAATACTTTAAATTTCAGATAGCAAAATGATACTAAATAACAACGTTTCTAAAAATTAGCAACCAAAAAATACATATCATAGGTAAAGAGTAAATTCAAAATAACGTAAAACAAACTTAAACTGAATCAGAAACAATTTACTAAAAAAAATAGCCATGACAACCAAAAATTAGCCTTAACAACCACGTGTTTCAAAACTTTTTGAAACAAACTTTACTAAACAACTTTTTCAACCCTTAGCAACCAAAATTAAAATTAGCCTTAGCAACCAAAATTAAAATTACCCTTAGCAACCAAAATTAAAATTAGCCTTAGCAACCAAAAATTAGCCTTAGCAACCACTAATAACACTCCAACCTGTAGGCTCTCCTGGCTCCCAGCCTGGGAAGACAAGGACGAGATGGACAACATTTACTCGTTGCTATGCGATCTGATGGAGTCAAACAATCCAATGGCGTTGGGCCCTAGCAACGCCAATTTACCACGCTTGGTCCACATCATCGCAGAAGTTTTTGCCCGCAAGTGCCTGAGCGAAGAGTCGACTGTGAGGTTAAGACTGGTTGGCCTCGTACGGTTGATTCAAGGCGATGGGAATTTGTACAACTCATGTGTACAAGGGTTAAGTCAAGAATTGCAAGTTTGTTTGGTCGAGACTGTCAAGTCCTGTTGCTATGGCTAATTTTGGACTCTGAAGGACTTGTAAAAATGTTTGGAATAAAAAAAGTTTTTTGTAAGTTGGAAATTATTGATGATTTGTGAAAATCAGGTTTCTCATAAAATTTCAAAAAATTGTCTACTTCCGAGGTTCGTAAAAACTTCCTAGCAGAATTCTCTTCATATTGTGAAGGGGAAAAAAATTCTTGAAAAGTATCTAAAATTCTTTTTGTAGTTGTTACACGAAAATGAAAATTTGAAAATGAAAAAATTTCATTTCTCCAGTTTATTTTATTACTCATTTTTGAAAAGAACTCAAACAGAATGCAACCGCTCCATACTCTCGGTCCTCCCGCCATTCAAATTCCGCGCGTAGCAAACCACCACCCACGTCTCGTAGCCTTTCACAAGGGGTAGTAGGCTGAACGTAAACAAATACAAATTGCCCGTAACAACGGTTGCCAGGGTGAAAATTGTTATTGAAACTAAAATGATCAAAGTTGACGAGTAGACGATCCAAGTGTAGAGGGGGCATGGGAGGTCCTGCAAATCAACCGATATGAAAAATTGAAAAAATGTTTTAAAGCAGATTTCCTTGGTGACTTGTGAAACTTTGTCATAGAAATTTCTGAGAAAAACTTGGAAAATCTTTGTCTTAGTTTTTCCTTGGAGAAAAATAATCCCAAGTGTACGTGGCTGCACAAGATTTTGTCAATTTAAAAAAAAAACAATTTTTAAAAAAAGGGATGAGAATTTCGAAACAAAATTATTCTGTCGTAATTTTCTAGAATTGAACATGCAAATTTTTCAAAATCTTGCTACAGACTCCTCACCTTCCTCACCCCATAGAAAAGCCCAAGGGCGGTTGCCAAATACACAATGCTAAGTAGACAAACTATCGTCATCTGTCCGTGCATGTCTGTAGTATTAAAATGGTATATTTTAATTTTTAAAAAAAACCACCCAAAAACACTCACGACTAAATTCCTCAACCCCTTTGGCCCCAATGGGCCAATCCTCGTCCAGCGAGCTGAGTCGACCAAACACAGAGTGAAGATTTGACAGAGCAACGGTTGCTAAGAGGGTTGTCA
>WJEZ01003653.1:0-10405 GCA_009869925.1 Thalassaphorura encarpata
TCATATCAACTTCTAATAAATCCTTCTTTTTATTATTGTAGAATATATCATTTTATTTTGTAAATCTTTATTGTAACTCCAATTATGACTGATACGTTCGGAAAACACGCAATTTTATTATTAATAGAGAAAAAATGACAAATTATATTAATTCCCGTTTGTGTATCGGGATTGGAAATGAATCGAAAGTTGGTTATCGTTGAAATATTGTTACTACTACTAATGACATGTGATAATCAAAATGAAATGGTAAAAGTATAGACAGAGCGGGGTTTTCCATATCTGCAGTGCAATGCAATGCAATACGGCGGTACGTGGTAGTGTTATGCGGTTTCACGCTCAATATTAGTACATCCCATGCCATTTGGTTAGAGTTTAACAGGGCTGACTTATTTATGCGTAATAAAAGCAAACTAAATGGGTCCATTAAGCCCTACAGAATTTTCAAGGATGACACATGCGGTCACTTACGTAAATATTTTGGAAAAATGAATTGGTTGCGACTGTGACTCCTATTTATTATTTTGAACCCATTGCCTTCTAACTGAATTGTTCTAGGCATGGCGAAGGCAGGGATTGTTGTGTGGGTTTAAATAGTCATTTAAACTCAGCTTCACTTAATAGTTCAGGTTCAACAAAGTATTTTTTTCTGTTCATTATGGAGAAGTAAAAAATATAAGTAGTGTAATCAAGTTGAGCATGAGCACATGGGGTTAGTTTTGGATGTAAAGTTCATTAGTTCTTCTAATGTAATGAGTACGACTTTGCTTTCCATCTATTTATCTATTTCAGGCAAACAGCAATTACAATACAATAGGAAATGCAAAATAAAATTAAAAAGGGTCACTGACACTGAAATTAGATTATACTTCACGTACAGAACTATAGACTAGGCAAAAACGCCACAATAACTGTAGAGACTAGAATTGCATAGTTAGCGGAAATACTTACAATTTGTAGCAGTCATTGCTAAAAAACTTTCGTCTGGTTTCTTATCGTAGTCTTGAAAATATCTTAGACACAGGCACCACATGAACTACAAAATTTGTCTGATGATTTCACTCTCTTCTGTATAATAACTTGTCATGTCTTTTATATACGAGAACATGCAAAATATGACAACATTTTTTGTTCTATGTATTCCACTCCCTTTCTATTTATGCGTGACCTGGGCCTGGCCAGAATAAATCCATAATGATAATTTTCCAACTTCACGTTGGCTGGAACAACCCGGTACTCTGTCCAGTCCATCCACCCTGGAGAGACTAGACTAGACTATTACGAATATTGTCATCCTGACTCGTATTAGACAAATAAAATACCCGGGTGCGTCTATTCGATTCTTTTATATTCTATTCAATGCATACAATGAAAATGCACCTGTCTATCTACATCTACCTGCCGTGTCATGTCAAAACGAAAACACAGGTAAAAGTAAAACCGCACCGGATTTTATTTCACTGCATTGTAAACGCCAACCGGTCGATTTCCTTCCGTTTATACAGAAAATTGCCCTTACTATTCACTGTTATGCCAAATCCGTGCGTACCGGGTATGCCAGAAAACCTATTGGAAAAGGAAATTGTTTTATCACAAAACAAATTTCATGTACAAAGTAAAATATTAAGAATAAATCGTCCATCGTAGTAAGTATTTAATCCGAGAACATTAGATTTTATTAAGAACAATTCAAAGTATTCCGCACGCGGACATATGTAAACTTAGCATTTACTAGTATAGTTACAAAATATTCGCATTTTTCTCCAAAATGAATAGAGTCGTAAGAGTACTAGTTTAAATTTAACCCTACCCATAATTTCAATTACAAAACTAATAGCGGCTAATCCCATTGCAATACCATAAAATATAGAACAAAGTAATGATTGTTGATTTCATAGACGTAGGAATAAATTCTGGAATAGTTTTGTCCGAGTTTTTCCTTTCAAGTTTCAGTGCTGAACCCCACCCTTCAGTTGCGAAATGAATCTTCCAATGTTTTTCCCAAATGCCATAAATTCCTGATTGCATTAACATTTGCATACGTTTATAAAAATATTCAGCATTCCAATGAGCAAATAAAAATGTTGTGACTTCGTAAAATAATGATTCGTCACCCATTGTAAATACAACAAACTTATTTTTTAACTTTGTGTAGTCTATAAATGAATTCAAATCTTCGTTTTGATCAACACGTCCTCGTTTAGAACAATTGGTTGTAATTTCTTTGTACGTAACTTTTAAACTAGGGTAATCATCAGTACTTCCTTTTAGAATAAAGTTTGGTAATATTTTAGATTTTCTAAAGGAATGAGATTTAAATACAAGATTTGAACCTACTGATTCAAACCAACCTAATTCACGTGCCAATTTTATCAAATCCGAACATGGCAAGCCTTCGTATGTCTTAGAATCATTATTTTTAAGACAGTGTTGAACAGAGCCATTATTTTCTACAGTGTAATTACACTGAAGTCTACTATGTATTAATATTCCACGAAAATCCCAAGAACCATATAATACAAAGGATTCCAGTTGAGTAAATTTAGTAAAATTCCCTCGAAGTTCTAACGATGCAATTAAATCCACTGTAAAGAAATTTCTGTATTCAGTTGTTATAAAAACTGCAGCTATACCCCAAAATCCAATCACAAATTTAAACGTGGATATTAAACTTGGATTTGTTGTTATTTGAGATGATGGCTCAGGTGCCGTCTCTAGTAAACTTCCAATTGTTACTGCAAAAATGTTATTAAGAAAATGCCAATGTCCTATTTTCTGCTCATTTTTCGGACTTTTTAAAAGACGTATAATATAAAATATTATAGGAATTAGGATAATTGTAGAAATAAGAATGTACCAAAATTCATTTGAAAATGGTTTAATATAAAATTCCAATGAGAATTTTTCCTTAGCGTTCTCGCATGTTGCAAAATTCCAGCTCGAAGACCCAACAACGACTTGTGGGAAAACAACTTGAGGCAAGACGTACCTTGCTTTGAATTTTTCCACGTCACCTTCACAAATTATTGGACGAAATAGGTCACGCAAATAGGGTAGTAAAATTTCATCTACTATATCATTTTTTAATTCTACTTCTGGAGCATCATGATAATATACAATGTGTTCAGCGAGTAATATTTTCATAACGCGACAAAAAGTTTTACTACTTTTCAGAGAACTTGGCAGTTTGAACGGATTGTTGAAAATTCTGGACAGGAATGGAATAATGTTTCTACCTTTTCCATTTGGCGTGTTAAATACTTTACCATTTTTTGATCGAGTCTTTAGCTCTAGCATTGCAGTTTGAACTCCAATTTGGAATGAAAATTCATAAGAGCAATTTTTGCAGGCAGAGTTCGGAATTTTAGTGTAAATAGAATTCCATGCTAAATGACCTCCATGCAGCTCAAACTCCGTTGTGTTCATTTTTGTTTTATTATCCGAATTTAGTCGAATCATATGCAGTGTAATGTATTTTCTCCAAAGAACGTCACCAGTGAATTGTTCAATTGAATAAAAATTGAATTCAGGCATAAATGGCTGTTGAAATTCTTGTTTAAATGAGACCCAAATTAACCATGTAGGACGCTCGTGACAATTACCGTGCTTCTCACATATTAAACGACTTTGCCTCAGCAGAAAATTTGTATAACCGAAGTGCCACTGGACTAGATGCTCATTTGGAATATTAATCATGACTCTGCAGTGGAGTTTCGTTTTTACAGTTAGTTCTGAGTAAAAATCAACCACTCCTTGAAATTCACTCATATCCAAATAATTGAGTGTGATCGGAGTAGAAATAGGGCCAAGTTGCAAATAAAATTCTTTCTTGCGAATCAGGATTTGTATTCTTGCATGACAATATTCAAATTTTTCAAGAATACTCTCGAAATTTCGTATATGATATTCTGGGTTCTTTGATGAATGTTTGGCGACAGGGGATCCTATCAATGCTGAACTGCGGCTGATGATAAATATTAGCAATAAGCTGCTAATGCGTATGACAAGGACGCATGTTTCCATTGTTGAAAATGGAAATATGGGATCGAATAACAATCAAAATGTATAGATTTCGGATGGTTAATTCAAAAANAATAAGCTGCTAATGCGTATGACAAGGACGCATGTTTCCATTGTTGAAAATGGAAATATGGGATCGAATAACAATCAAAATGTATAGATTTCGGATGGTTAATTCAAAAATTGTAGAAAATAATGTTGACACGATTTATTATTCCTTCTTGTATTCACAAGAGCTACTATGGACTTCTATCAAATCCCATTTTACATTTAAAATTTGTCAAAATAAAAGTGCGACTCAGTCAGTCTTGTCCTAAAAGTTTTCAGAATGTCACCAAACAGATTTTCCTTGGAAAATCAATAAAAATCGTTGCGATTAGAACTCGAAAAATATGGACTTTGCAGTACTCGAATACTCAATCAGGAATTCATGCAATTTTAAATGGATGCTTGTTTTGAATCGGCCTAGGCCTAGAGAACTGAAAAACTTTATATCTTATGGGCATCTCTCTATTCAAGATTCTAATCGTCTCATGTGATGCAAATTTTACCCTACATGCGATCTTGTTGATAATGCAAATGACGGAAAATGCAGCCCGAAAACTTATTCATTTTATCAGGCATGCTTTTTTAGATGCATATTTCTGAATCCCATAAAATATTGAGGAAATAAAATTTACGATCGGATACAATAGTAGCACTTTATATTAATATATTTTATTTTGAATATGCAAAACAACAATGAGCTTACAATAAATAGTACAATTAAAATGACACAACTTATTGAAATATTTGAATTTCTTTAATGACAACAAACGATCCACTTTTCTGTTCAACTTTAACTCTTATGCACTGATATGCATTATCATCAGCAATTAATTTTACGTCAATCTCACCCAATCGGAAAGATCCCAGACGAACATAAGATGCACAAAATGCTTTACCACTTGGCAGAATTTCACCAATTTCTCTCCCACCTTCCAAATAGCCATGAAGGATAGTACCGTTCAGAATTTGTTTCTTTTCCGAAGTCACAATTCCAGTCAGGACCACAATTCTTGAAATTCTAATTGGGTTTGGGAATATTATGTCGTATGTCGTATCTCCAGGCTTTTGCACAATCCCCCAGAAAAATCCTGGCGCTCGTTTGTATGCGTATTCTGGGTAGAATTCTTCGTGAACCTTGAAATAGAGGTCAAAGGTCAATAGTAGTAGTACTTAATTTAAGAAATAGATCTTACTTTCATATTGGTAAAAATATCTGCAGATGGATTCAGATTTTTGTATTTTCGCTTAGCCACATCAAATGATTTGTCAGTTTTGACTTGAAATTTCTTGGAAAGTGTTGATTTTAGCCCGACATGTTGAAAAATTGAAGGAATTCTACGCATTAAATTTCCACCTTCTGGCATCTGAAAACATTTTATTTATTTAGTTCAAAAATTTGGCTAATTAATGTGAACTCACCATTAATGATGCAAATTTCCTTAATAACATATCAACTGGCAAATCCTCATAAAACATTAGAAGGAATTGCACAAGTTTTGAGAGATCTTGTCCCCTGAGCAAAAGTCCAATTCCGACAAACATGGAAAACCGAAGAGCAACCCATGTTCGACTGGATGGTCTGGATTTGACGTAATCCTTGATGGCGCTAATATATCCAGGAACCGTAATGATATCATCTTCCATGACCAGATAGTACTGAAGCGAAAGATTTGAGACGTAGGATATCAGAAAAGCGAAGTCAATGACTTGTTTCATCCTCCATTTGACACGCTTGGGTGCTTCACCATATTTATTGCTACGTCCAGCCACAATATCCAAATCTGGGTAAATGTCCGAATTACATTCGATGATTTGGATGAAACCAGATTCGACTTGTGGTTTGAAATAAGTCCGAATCATTTGACGATTTTTATCTCTACAAATACAAAACTTATTATTAAAATCAACATGCAAAGTTAATTTAATTATTAATGCAAACTTTTTGAACAAATCTGTATCAGCCAAGAAAACGACTATGGTGGCATCCTCCCTTTCTTCAGCCATGGATTCGTTCACGAATGATTCGAGTGTTTTCTGAAGATAATTTTCTTTTCTGTGAAGCGTAGAAATGCCAATAACAATGAATTTTGAATCTATTTTGGGGCTTTGGTGTCCCGAGATTACTGCATGGCTAGATTGGAAAACAAGTTGACGTTTCCACTCAGGTTCATGAGTGGCCTGATGAATGACTAGATTTTCCTGGTTTTGATCCGAACAGATATTTCCTAAGGTAAAGTCAGTTTATAATTTAGCTTCCTGTTTGCTATGATTTTTACTGGATTACCTCTAGAGTTGCTCTCAATATTTAGCCAGATAAGAATCCAAATAACTAATGAGAAACTAAATGTCAGAAATAGCTCTTCTACGTGGAAATCGGGGAGCGAACATTTTAGACATTGGAGACCACATTCACACACATTCTGTTTTAATAATTACTATGGTTTGATTGTTAAAATATAATTGGTGACGCACTATAAGATTTGGAAGAATTATATTACAACTGTCGATTGCAATAATACTGTTACTGTTACATGAAATTGTAAAAACTTGCTATTGCAAAAATTCTTATGCATCTGTTCCGATCCACTGATTTATTTGTACTTGTGTTATGATATACCTCTGCGGTTTTGCTTTTTGCTCACACTTCGCTTGCAATTCACAAGAAGTCGAATACTTTTATGCAATTTGGATTCACTCGAATGCGCGTAACAATTGTGACTATTCCATTCATGCATATTACAATACAATAAAATGTAAAATATTATGAATCATTTCTTAATCGATTGCAACAAGAAATCTTGCGACTCAGGTGAAGTTCTATAAGTAAATTAGACGGGAACGTGTTTGATTTTGATTTTTTATAAAATTTTAATAAAATTCTATTAAAATTCTAATACCAAATATAAATATAACTTTAAATTCGAAAGTTGTAAATTTAAGAACACATTTTGAGGTGTTAAAATGGAACATAGGTTTTGAACTACCAATGAGATCATTCGTTACGCCGATCCTTCAATTTCCTGAAACGAATCCATTGATTTGTTCAATCAAGGATTCAATCTTCTGAAGACGATTCTCTTGCTCTGCATTATTATTCCTGGTGGGCATCCTATTTTGATCTTGAAATGCGACTGATGTCTCGCAATCCGATTGCCCCTAAGAAATATTGAAACATACAAAATTCAATCAAAATTCTCCAAGTGCAAGTATGAAGTTGAGTTACCATTAAGCGATTGATTTAAGAACACATTTTGAGGTGTTAAGATGGAACATAGGTTTGGAACTACCAATGAGAGTATTCGTTACGCCGATCCTTCAATTTCCTGAAACGAATCCATTGATTTGTTCAATCAAGGATTCAATCTTCTGAAGACGATTCTCTTGTTCTGCATCATCATTCTTGGTGGTCATCCTATTTTGATGTTGAAATGCGGGTGATGTCTCGCAATCCGATTGCCCCTAAGAAATATTGAAATACACAAAATTCAATCAAAATTCTACAAGTGCAAGTGTGAAGTTGAGTTACCATTAAGCGATTGTGACGTCCACTCGCTTCAATGAATTGATTTTGCCGATTTTCATAATATTCTTGCTTCATTTGGGGTGAAGTCATTATCAAAGGCTGACAAAGAATTTTAAAATTAGGACTTTATTATTTATTACGAAGACAAGAAAATAGTATTCGTTTGGCTAACCACTTGATAATTCGTAGGTACTGGAGCTGGCTTAAAATTAGTTGCCCGATTCTGACCACCGTCCTATAGCGACAATGAAAGGAAAATGTAAAAAATTGTTCAGTGTCCAGTGTAAATATCCGTATCCGTGCTATTACCTCAAACTGAGCATACTCCATGGATTTGACCAAATCTTCAATTTTTACGCTCAGAGACGACACGGTCCTCTTAAGCATTTGATTATCACAGCGCAATTCAGTTTCTCGTCGTTCCGACTTTTGCAAACATTCCTTCAATTTTTCCATTTGGGATTGAGGCTACTAAGGCTGAGGAGTTCGACTGAGCCTGAGCCTGAAGCTAAATAAAATTGAAAGTAAAAATTAAGAATCTAATGTTAATTTAATTTTAATTACTATCATCACCTCATTTTGTGTCAAATTCTTTAGAAACCGAGAATCACTTTGTGCTTTTCCGGGTGGAATAAAATTAACCGGGTTTTTTGCCCAATTCTTCAACTCAGCGTGAAGTCTCGTCACATATTCGTCGTACCTCGCCAATTGTTCATTCCTTACTCGAATCTGCTCGTCTTTATTCTCCAAATCCAAAACGCATTGTTGGATTTGATTAATCAAATTTTTTCGTTCTTCATTCTCCTGGCTAGCAGCTCTTTCCTTGGCTTTGGCTACTTCAACATTTTGAGTCAATTCATTCAATTCGGAATTCAGTTCAACATTTTCAGTCTTGAGTTGCCCAATGAATACTTCCAGTTCTGTGGCCGTGAGAGTCAATTCAGCAAACTGCAATATGAAAATATATTGTTTTCGAAATATTTATATTTTTTAATCTGGTATACCTTGTGAGCAACTGTTTCCTCCAATTCCTTCTGAAGTTTTCGAATTTTCGCCAATTCTAAATCCAGTCCCCTTTTCAATTCCCTGTTCTTCTCTTGAGATTTTTTTAATTCCAAGATTTCTTCTGGCAGATGATTTCCAGTCATCAGCGTTTGTCCATCACCATCACCGTTCCCATTTCGACAAGAAAAATCATATCCACGGCAATAGTCCGGCTCAACAGCCCCAAGGACAACGTAGCTTTTATACAGAAGAACATTTTTCTCCAGAAGCTCAGCTCGCATGGACAAGGATTCACTCTCGGATTTCAAACTCGATAGGGACTCTTCTTGCTTCAAAATCTTGATACAAAATTTTGTATTTGAAATTAAAAAATTTAAAAAAAATTATGTCAGATTTTATTTAATACTTCTTTGTAGCTGCTCAGAAGTTTTTCTTGCAAGGACGGAACAATCGGAAGAGTCGGAGTCCCAGCTGATAAAAATTCCTTTACCTAGAACAAAATAAAAAATGTGACGTTTTGATGAAATAAATAACAAAAAAATAACAACGCACTCATCATATTTTGATAACTGAGTCAATTTTATTTGGATTTGCATCCACAACCGTAGATTTCGGACTGATTTACAACACGAATTAATTAATTAAACATTGATTTAATATCGAATTGAAACATTTCGTTTAGGCCGTCGTCCATGCAAGCTAGGCTAGGCTTGGCTCAAGCTCATTTTTATAATAAATGCACCTAATTTTAATACTAGCTATGAAGGAAGTCTCAATAGCACGCCGACTAGATAAATTTTTATAGTATACAACATACAATATGGCAAACCTTTTTAAGTATGGAATTAATTAATTAGATTACATTTGCATTACAAGAAGAATCACATTTGTTCGCTCGACATCGACGCTTCTGTCATTACGAGTAAAATTAATTCGCTAAAATACAAATTAAATTACGAAATCTTGGTAATACGTACTAATACATAAAAATCCATTGCATTGCAATTCAACGGTAATCATAATACGACTTTGTTCTACAATGAAATGACTAAAAAATTGACTCAATACTAAATGGCTAGGCTAAATGAGCAAGCAATAAGCCAACCTTAACCTTCTGTTTTTAAAAAACTAAATCATTTTTGTCTAAAAAGACTGGCTTTGGCAGCAAAATACGTATCTGGTTCGGAATAATAAAATAAAATGTTGGAAGGTAAGGTAAGGGATCAAGAAAATAAAATAAAATCTAGCTATAGTAATTCGCTTTGAAAGGACTAGTTGCACTACGAGCAAAAAAAGTAATCTCTAAATGCTGAGTCAGTTTAAATTCAATTCAAATATGAAACACTTTCCCACAGGGAACACTCGGAGTCGAAGCAGGGGCAGAGCCACCACGTTTGACAGCGACCAGAGCTTCCTGAAGATGATTGATCGTTACCTTTTGCATTGTAATCTCCGCATCTTTTGACTCCATGGCTCTTGCAGTATTCTCCTTGGCTAATTTCTCTACTTGTAATTCACACTCAAGACTTGAGAGTAAAGTGTCTTTAGTGGCACATTGGGATTCTAGAACAGAAATTCTCTCTTGGAGTGCTGTAAAATGCATGTCCTCGTCTCGTGGTGAAGGAACCTAAGAAAAAATACAACGATAAACAAACTAATTCCAAGGAAACATCAGTCGTGCTAACATATTTTTTCCTTTCTTACATGATAATTTCGTCCAGGCGGTGGTTCCGTGTTATTGTTATGAGCTATGCCGTTACAACCCTGAAATTATGGTCAAGTAAATATTGCACTTGTCGTGCTATCCAT
>WJEZ01003654.1:0-10403 GCA_009869925.1 Thalassaphorura encarpata
AAAAATAACACATAACATGATAATTTTTCCCCCTAGGAATAATACTAATGTGCAAATAAATAACCAATACAAATCTCAGGTCACACCAAACACAAGCACAGGCAGGCGCGGACCACCCTTTGAGTCTTATATAATAAATTAAGACGATTTGTCAAGTCGTTCGTCATGATTTGTGCAACGGGTCACAATTAAGCGACGGAGCGAGAACTTTGGGTTGGATGCGTTTTTCTTTTGGCTCATTATGTCCTAGACCAAAGTTAAGCCTTGGCCAAGAGCAAGAGTGATTTATGGAGAAACACTTTTGTGACACGGTCCAGTTGACACCCGATCAGTCGGAGAAACATGGCCCATCCATCATCTTTTCCTCTCACTCTCAGCCGTCTAAACTCAAAGTTTCAACAAGGGGAAAATCCAGGATAATTCCAGAAAACTAACCCGGGTAGAAAAATAATATTAGTGAAAGCGGAAAGCGGAAAGCTGCCTTTGAAGTGGAAAGCAGAATGTCAACTTTCATTCAGAGGTTTAATTAATGCCCGGGGAAGTTGAACAGGAATGTCAACACGGCATCTCCCCTTCCTCACTTGTTTGCTCCTGTGTCGCGTGCCCAGATTACCAGAGTTGATGACGACACTAGTGTGCCCTTTGCCCTGGAATTGACAAAAGGGGTCCCCCCTTGGAGGGAAAAATAGAAAAGAAAATTCATTTGACCTCATGCTGAGCCCTGAAGACGGACATTCCGACGGCCCTTGGCGTGCACAGCATGGCCAAAGTCTCGGGACGATTGTCTTATGTACAAGAACCTTCATCAACGTCGGAGGACCATTAAAATTCCTTTTTTGAACATTACACGCTCATTCATCTTGGGATATTTGAATTTTAAAGGATTTATTTGGATTTTTGTCTGAAATACGGATCCGTCAAAGAACTAAAGTCGTTTGTCTCTGTGTCCGCTGAACGTGTGTGTGACTAGGTGTAAGTTAATGGGAATTTTGATGAGATAATTCAAATAAATGAACATGGAAGTGTCTTGGTCCTTCAGTTTTTTCTATTGCATGCTCGGCAGACTATGACATGACTCTGGGTTGACTATGACATATGAGTTTAGGGCAAAACGGACATTTGATGGTTCTTTTTTTTTATCTGACTGCCTGTCTCCATTTCAGATGAATCTAATTTACAACAAAAATTGCTCACGTACGTCATTTACGTGTAATACGTGGTTGTGGGGGTAGCCAGGAAAATTATTTGGGGTGGGTTAGCCAGTTTAAGAAAATGTGTACATGTGCACAGCTGCGTAGTTCTCTAGCGAATGTGTCAAAATGACCTGGGGTCATTGACTGATCCCGACGAATACGTACGTCTTGACTGCCACGCTTTGGAAATTGTAATGAGCAAAAACACACCGAGTCTTACTTGTCCTATGCAAAACTCTTTGAATTACTTCAGATTTGACATTGCTTCCTAAATTACATGATTGCAAAAAAATGTATTGCTATGCTTCGTAAATTGGATCAGATATGGCAGGCCTCCTATGTTTCCTGATATGGACACAGCCAAAGCCAGAAAAAGAGAGTAAAAAAGTATCAATATCGGCCACGTCTAGTATTACAATTTTTGACAGGGTCGCAAGGGAAAGGTTGATGAGGGCAATTTTTAAAGAATTTTTGCCAATTGCTTCCTAAATTACATGAGTGCAAAAAAATGTATTGCTATGCTTCGTAAATTGGATCAGATATGGCATGGGATGTCAGGCCTCCTAGATGTTTCCTGATATGGACACAGCCAAAGCCAGAAAAAGAGGATAAGTAAAAAAGTATCGATATCGGTCATGCCTTCGTGTATTTGACTAGTATTACAATTTTTGACAGGGTCGCAAGGGAAAGGTTGATGAGGGCAATTTTTAAAGAATTTTTGCCCTGTACAAAATTTATTCCTGCGTATTCTCTGGAGATTTCAGCCTATCATCAGTATGCGAAATTCTAAACTCGATCAAAGCAAGAACCACAAAGGAGCCTCCCTTGTGAATTGGTTTCGTCGTGCTCTTGAAAATTGATCCAGAATGACGGAACTGCAGATGATGCGTAATTCGTCCTTTTTCACTTTCAACTACAATGTGTAAAATTTCTCTCTTATGAATATCAATAACCATGGGCAAGGCATGCCGTACAAAAATTATTATGTCAAGCGTAGGAAGCTGTCATTTTTTAACATTGGTTGAGACGTTTTAAAATGGAATCGTTGAAGCGTCGTGGGTGACAAATGTGATACAATCTCAAATGTTGACAAGGGATTTTTAGCCTCATTAATAATAGGAGACGGGTTCCCCTTACTTTTTCTTGTCGGCATGGGGTAGAAGAAATGGGTTTGAAAGATTGGCATTTAATTAAGGCACACGCCCCCTTTTGGGGTACTACCTGGATGACCTTTGATCGCAGTCTCATTGTTGTAATTTTGTTGTACTCGTATTTTTTTCTCCCCTGGTAAAGTAAATGATCGAAGAAGGCTAGAAAATGGAGCAATTCCCAAGACAGAGCGGATCAAACGTCTTTTTTCTTCTTCCTTTGATATCGAGGAGGGTGAGGATTTGAATATTTGTCGAATCGATCAACGCTAGGAATGGATATGTCTAGAACCTTCCCAGGTAGTCCTGAAGCTACAGCCACTAATAAGGCTAAATTCCCGCAATTCCTTCTCGTTTTGTCTAAACGTGAGCATAATTAGAAGAAGCTTTGTCACCTGTCACTTTGAATTCATCCGATGCCTGGAGCTAAGGGTAGAAAACCCTTTGAAGTTAATACCCGGGAAAGGGAAACCGGGATGATATAAACATCGGGTTGAAACAAAGGAACGTCAACAGAATCTGTCTTTGTTCGATGAAAATTCTAACTTTCATCTTCATTGCAAAATATCCGATAAATTCGCAAAAAAGTATTTTTACGTAGTGACCTGTACCAGGCGTATCTGTGCATATTTTAATTTTTGGCATTAACTTATTCTACAGACTTGAGTCCGTGAAATTTCAAAACTTGTTTATAAACACGCAACGCCAGGAGCTGAGGAATTTAGCCATAATTTTTTTTACACTCGACAGCACGCACCACCCTGCTAATCAAGTGTTGTGTGGATCATCTCGTTGAATATTATTGAGCTGAATCAGATGCAGATGCCAGGAGTCAAAAATCCAAGGTGCGGAGTTCATTGTACAGATATGCTGCGTACAGGTATGGCTAAGCCCCATAAAACAACTCTTTCCCACCTCCCAGTGCTAAATCCCATTAGTCTAATCCTTAATGTGTTGTCCCTAGCAAACGTATCAAATTGGGTGACTATGGGCTAAGATTCTGTTGATGGGACATGTGGTTCTTGTCACGTACATGGGGCCTGTCCAACCCTTTTTCTCTTAGTTGACGCCTTTGTCACGTCACCCAACCTGTCCTTTCCCTGCATTTTGATTGTTCCCTTATGTAAAAAAAATGACTGACAGATGACAACTCGCAAGAAAAAAAACGAGATCAGTTTACTCAGAGTCTACTCGGTTATTGCTTAATTTCCATTTCCATTGTTCTGTTGTTGGGCCCTAGGAGCCTCACAGTCGTGAGTGTCAAGTTTCCTCCGTGAAAAAAAAACGGCAGAGCAATGGAGGCAACGAAGAGCTTCTTGGGCATGGAATGATTCCATATGAGCCTTGATCGTCCCTGATTCAAATGCTTTTCCGCAAAAACGACATTCGGCCAATGGCTGTGGGGCAAATACAGATGGGAAAATTGGAAATGGAAGAAATGGGTTCCACGTGGGAGGCTGTAATAGGAAAAAATACAAATTTAATTCATTCTAAAACCCAAACAGAATAAAACCGAAACAGTCCTTTGTTATTTACCGGATTAAGCCCAGTAGAAGTTCCATTGACCAAAAAAGGATTGAACAAATGCCTTGGCTGCTCTTCAACACTTCCATTGCTCACATCCGAAGTACTCAAAAGCTTCCGGTGAAGATTGAGATTTGCAGAGTGACGGTCACGTGACCTTTTTGAAGGAAATGCAGCATTGCACCCATCTACTGTGCATTTGTGCATCAACTACATGACAAATTTACATTACACACTGGAACAAACGAGAATTGAAAAGGACGGGCGCGGTTTTATTCGAAAAAATAAAAAAAAAAGATTTACCTTCAAATGCACATTCTGATAATGAGTCTTGACTCCAAAATGATTTTGAAAAACTTTTCCACAAGCTAAACATCTCCGTGGATTTTCCTTGTCAATCGGGATATCGTCAGAATTAGGAGAACTGTCATCATCAGAGTCAGAATGCGTAGAGGAAAAGATAGGAAGGGACTCTAGACGTTCCAAATGGTTGTCGTCTTCATCCGGTACGACCTCAGTTCCATCATCATAACAACAAAAATCATCATTTGAGTCATCTGGGACTGAAGGCAGTCGAACTGGGTTGCTCAATTTTCTTTTTCTGGCTCCGTCTTTTCGATTGGGTTCTTCTGGGGCAGCTGATTTTTCAGAGGAATTGGATGATGATGGTGAAGCCGAACTGAAATCTGGCTGGTGGCTGCGAGTAAAGAAAAAATTATGACCAATTCTGACCCCAGGTGCTACGGCGTAGGCTTTACCTCAAATCCTCTACTTTTCCACCATTCATTTCTGGGGGTAGCAAAGCTCCTAGCAAAGGAGCTCCTAATCCTAGCCCAGCTTGACAAGTTCGTCCATCATGTGGACTGATTCTACGCCTCAAATGTGGAGAATGAAGTTTTGGATTTGGATTGGCAGAATGACGATTTCTTGACCTTCGGGAACTAAACATCATGTTGCATCCGGCCACAAGTGCATTTGTGCATTTCACGTAGATGAACTGCACTAAAATGAATTTTTAGGGCTCCTTTGTCGCAAAATGTTTTTAAACACACGGAGCATTGGACGCGGCGTTTTCCTAGGAAAGTTATATGTGGGTTAGAAAATAAATTGGAAAATTATAAATTAATTTCTCACCATATTCCTTACCAGTGGCTGGATTGACAAGCTGAGATGAATTGGCTCCAGGGCTCCAGTGTTGTCTTTGTTGCGAAGGTTTTACCTCAGATTTAATTTCTTTGTCATTTTCATACTCTTGTTTAATTTTGGTTTCCTTTTCTTCTGGCGGCGGTGCTTTCTTCTGATTAGCAGCTTCTTCAAGTCTACTCAAATGGTGAACTGATGCATGGGAATGATGGCGACCATGCGAATGGGAATTATTTGATGCCTTGGCAGCACCAGCCGTCGAATGAAAACTGAGGTCAACTGGAGGTTGTGGAATTTGGTCATCTTCTTCGTCTTCACTCGAAGACTCATGGTTGTGATTGTGGTTAGCAGATGAGAGGTTTAGGACTGAGTTTTCTACAGGGGGTGCTGATAGGTCAAATGTTAAAAAGAGCTGCAAATAATTTTCTAGCCAGATGACTTACCTTGTGAAACCTTGGCTCGACTAATGTTATTAACAGGAGACACAGGCGGTGGCCCTGGAAAATCATCTCTCAAAAGTGTAAAGCTCAGACTTCGAGTTGGTGGAAAACGAAGAAATTGTTGCAAAATGAGAATTTCTTCTTCACGGGGAAGCATTGACCATCGGGTTAGAAGACCGCCGCGTGGGTCCTAGTCAATTCAAATAAGTCCTTTGTTTTAACTGTTATCCCAACATACACCGTGCGAATTTCAAGCCCACAGCCTGAAGGGTAGGAAGAACCACACTTGAGAATTTTGCATACTGCAGCAACAGTCTTCGCTACCGCCCATGCCAAGGGCAGAAACTTATCAGGATTAACCCGAACAACTGTGAACATTTGGTCACGCACACCCATCAATCCATAAAGGCATAGATGGATTCTCCAAATATTTATTTACTTTATCAGGATCAGCATTTACTACTTCCATCTCATCTTGGCTAATACAATCAGTGTAATAGCTTTTGATATTACAAAGATTTTATGGGACATTAGCATAACCCTAGGGGCTAGGGGTAGTAGTCTATATTTGTATAAACAATGGCCTATGATTTTTTATAGAAGAATTTATACATGCAGGTTTGATTTATTCTCATCCAAAAACTTGACAACCCCCTGGCTACCCTGACCTGGACTGAATTTGAATTCAAACTCCCGGGCTATGACGGATTTTTAAAATGAAGTATGACTTATAGTCCGGTACGACACTGCTACGGAGGAGGGTGAGAAATAAAAGAGATAACCACCGGATTTTCTGAGCAGCTATCTACCCGGACGGACGAGACAGGTTTGAGTTATGTGTTGTGCGTGCGAGGTCGGATCGATGGCTCGGCTCTTGGCTCGCACGATTCCAGGACGAGCAAAGGAAATTTCTGGACGTACACGACTAGGGAGTCTTCAATTCCCTCAAGGAAATATTTGGAGGTGGTCAAGAGTGGATGATGACAGGGATTCACGAGTTCTGACGAGAAAAGTCTTGTGTCTATTGGGACAGAATGGACAGACTTCTTTTGTCTTTCAACGTGTTAAGTGGATGTAGCTCCAGAGAAAAGTCAAGCATAGACCTAATACATATAGACCTCCTCTCTATACTTAACATATTTACATTCACCAAGTAGAGTAGAGTGAGTTAAATGAGAATAAAAGCAAACGCAAGGGGAAGACAAAGAAAAAAGAAAAAACATGAAAGGGACTTCTTGGACTTGACTTGACAGACAGAAGGCAAAGGCGTCTATTCCCAACTGACTTTGAAATGAAAAGAATATAACAAATAGGAATCATAACCAAGGAAGGTGTAGCATTGGCTATCCTTTCAACCGGGTGTTTAACGTTAGCTGCTAAATAGATGCAGAATATGAACAGATCTTCCTTAGTAAATCGTATATGAGAATTGTCGTAATATTTAGCTACAATGGTTATCTCTTGTAATTCTTAATTAATTGCCCTGATTATTAATACAAGCGTAAACCCACGTAGTTTCTTTGAACTAAAGTGCTTGGAGCAACTCGTGTAGAACACTCGTCTAATGTTCAGTACACACGTAATGGGAAAGACCAAAAGAACACACCCAAAGAGAATTTTAGATACCCGGGAATTGCTTAGCCGAGCCTGCTGGCTTTGCTTTCTCTTTTGCCAAGCGAAAGCAAAAGCGACACGAGTTGTGCCTGCCTAATAATAAGTTTGCTATGGAAAAAAAAAAGAACTCACTTGAATCATGTATCCCCTGGCCAAGTCAGGAGGAGTCCAACCAAAACTTCGAAGAATCTTGTCAATCTCTTCTGCCTGCAAAGTGCTGAGGAGTCTTTCCTGTAAAAACACACGATCAACACTTGAGTCTTTTCCCACACGTTGCGCGTCTACTCATTAGTTTATCCCAACTGGCATTCCCCTACTTCTCGGGTAAAATAGAAGACGGAATTACGTCCGTCTGTCCGAGTCTGAACAATGCATTGGGGAATAAGGAAGAAATGAGGAATGTAAACGCTAGGGCTAGGCTAGGGCTAGGGATACTAGGGAAAAGTTGGCTTTCACTCACAATGACAATCTTGAGTCGAATTGGAAGAGCATGAGTTCCGTAGAGGGCCAAACTGCAAACGTCAAAAATGGACAACGTCTCATCCCTCAGAAGTTTCTCAAAAACTGTGGACAGAACAAAATTCAATCAACATTTGACATGATATAATTGAAAGAAAGCTTGAAATAAAATAAAAAATCACAATACACAAGAAATCAAGGGTCTTTTTTCATCCACTTAAAACTAGTCATTTTATACACCCTGTACATAATAATTGGCCACATTGAATTCTAAAAGGGACAAGTCAAGCACAGAAAATATTTTTTAATACGCCTGTCTATTACTTACAAAGGTCAGAGTCATAATAATAGGAACAAATATGATGCACGTATAAACAATAAATAAAAAGAAGTCTACCTACTCCTTCATTAATAATTTGTCCGGAATTTCCACACTGTACATACTGAAGTTGGTGCATAAAGTTGCCTTTCCTTTGTTAAATTACATAGCCCTCCGGAATTACCTTTGCCTTTGGACCTTTGGTTAATTCATAGTTCCTCAGGGAATTTTCCTTTGGACGGATGAGACGGACATTACATGTGAGATAAAATCGGATCTTATCGCCCGACGAACGGACAGAGTCTCAAAGGATAAAAAACCAAACCTGACATCCAAAAAACTTTAACCTCCAATCACAGACATCATTAAGTTCAACCATTTCATTACAGCCTGAGGTTTTTAAAGAAATGCTCAGAGTCCAAGTGTCAAAAAGAAAGTGAGAAAAAAGTAGTTTTTATTTCCACTCGTGAATAATGGCCACTGCCATGTCATAAACGTCATTCCTCTCAATCTTCCTTCAAAATCTGAACCATCCTCCTTGTCTTTTTTTTCCTTTTGAAATTTTTTAAAACTTACAAAAAACATTTTAATGTCCAATTTACACGTGTGATCTTCTTTTGCATTCGGACCAGTGGGAAAATTCCCACACGGACACGAACGAAGGATGACGCCCCCGTGACATCCACAGTTTAGATTTTTTTACGCGTTATTAGAATTGAATAGATAAAATAACAAAAATGTACATGTAGGAGGAATAAGTACATGTTTATGAATTTTATTTTTTAAAGAGGATTGAATAGACAGTCAGTCATCCTGGTTCATTAAAAAGAAGATATTTGTTCATTATTCTCTCTGTCTGTTGGGAAATACAGAAAAATACAATGAGGGACTCTATTCGAATGCAAAGGAGTGGAAATAAATATGGGGTGACGGGGACCCTTGTCAAAAATTATGAAGGGACTTTTCATATTTTCAATAGGCCCGACACATGGGTGTATTTATTCTATGGATTCAAATACAAACATGCGGAAAAGGACCCCATTCTGCTCTAATTTTTTTTTCACAAGGGCAGAGAGACTTTATATCCTATTTCGGTGTGTGCCATGATTTTAGAATGAGAACAAAAACTAATCACATCGTCAATGTGTATTAGCCATCTGCCCTGGACAAATAAAAAGAGACTCAATAGGCTTATTCTTTTTCAGAAATAATCCCATGTGTTTGAACTTTTGTAAGAGGGACATGGGTTTTAGTCCTTTTTGAGAGGACGGAGGAAAGAGCGGCCATTTTTCGCAAAATGAAGAGACGATGCTGCTGGTGCGGGAAATGGATCGATGCTAGAGCTAGAGCTAGAAAGCTCTAGTGCAAATCCTTCCCTGGAAGGATGCGCAAAAACCAAAAGGATTTTTGGTATAGCACCACCACGTACCGCCGCTTCACTGTGACGTTCGATTTTGGCTGCTCTGGGCGAGGTAAAAGTTTCTCCCACGCCAAAGCCATTGGCACTTGTGATCATCTTCTATTTTTATTTCTCTCTCGATACATTTTGCTTTTGCTTGTACATGGCTACACGTGCCTCAACCTTACATACATACGAGTCAAAGCCAATTGAAACTCTAACCTTAAAACTGATATCGATATTCTGTTCAATAATTCAGACGCAAGTGTTTTTGATTTTATGTTTTGACTTTGCCAGTGTAATTTATTCTTGGGCATGACTACGTATGCATGGTAGAGGGATAAAAATAAAAAACGTTGAATAATTCATGTCATGCTAATTCAACTAGATGTAATAGCTAGCGCGTTGAAAAGCGACGACTCGAATGTCGCATCGCTCTGAGTTGTCACTGCAAGGAAGAAGGCGGGACGTGGAGGCGGAGTTGGTGACAAACTCGAAACTTCCTTTTTTATAGGCTTTGTCGTCCCCATCCAACGACTGGGGACACAGAAGAGGACGTCCCTTGCTTTGCCTTGCCACTGCGCTATAGACTCCCGTGCCCATAGGCTTTGTCCTTTCCTTTCGATTTTTCTTGCGTTTTAGTCTCTCGACTGCTTTTCTCTTTCTGAGTGCCTTTGCTAGAGCCAGAACCGAGTTTTTGTGTGTCCGACTATAAAAAAGAATCTTTGATGGAGAAAGCAAATGGAACTCTCTGCGAGCTTTTAATCAACCAAAACTTCTTTTCACTTTCCATCTAAGCTATGTAGCAGTTCAAATGGATGTTTTCAACTAGACAAGGTTCTTGAGTGAAAATAGAGGACTTGCCCTTTTACTTTTATGGCTCTATGGCTAAATGGAAGTAGTGTATGAATCCTGTGTAACGTATTCAATTCCACTAGACAGCAAAGTGAACATTTTGCTTTTGGAATTAAAGCTCCGAGTTCCAGATGAAATGAACTTTACAAATTGTCATAAATTAGACGAGTTTCCCCGATTGGACTGAACACATAAAAACATGATTGGACTCCCAGCGTCGTTGAGACATGGGATTAGGTCTTTTGATTAGAGCATAAGGAAAGTTTTCATCTCTTGATTAGAAATCCTGGAATTCATTCAGCCAACTCG
>WJEZ01003655.1:0-10402 GCA_009869925.1 Thalassaphorura encarpata
TTATTCTTACCACCAAACGCTATAATGCCAAATTCTTCCAAGAAAAATACGGAGGATAGGATGGACACACCACTTAGTTGACCAAGCTCAACTTGTCAACATAACCATCCCATATCTTTTTGCTCTTCACAAAATAAAATTAACTGCCATTGCTAGAGCAAAAAAATTGACCTCTTGTCCTATCGCAATACAAAATGCTATGACTTTAATCAGATCCACCCCTTAAAATCCGTGTATAGATTTTTTGAACTTCTAAATTAGTATTTCTATCTTTGGTTGGATTCAAATACAAGAATTGGTGTAAACTTGAGGTAAGTGAGTGCAAAATACGAAACGTGTAGCGAAAGCAAAAAAGTGTGAACAAAGTCCAAGTTAGCCAGCCCGTGTAGCTTAGGGCTTAGGCTTTAGCTAGGTTTAACTGATCTTTTGGCCTCGACTCACGGCAGTGAGTGAGTTTGTGAGCTTAAACCGTGTAATCCTCCTGTCTATCTACTTTCTACTCTCCTGGCTAAAGTTAAAAATCCTTTCTCCACTTTCACCAGATCACACAATCCAATCCTAATGCTTTAATATCCCATCACCACACCCTCCGCCTTGCATTACACTAAATAGTCATGTAAATTGTCGGTTATTTTGCCAAATTGTAGTTTAATCTAATATCATAAAAAATACTAACTCACGACTGAGAAGAAAATGGGGGATATTAGCATTAGCGGATACACAGATTGACAATAAGAAAAATTAGTAAATTGATATCCCAGAAATTTGATTTCTTTTCTCCTGATAGGGTGTAATGTAAGTGGGTAGGACAACACCCAAAAGTGTCCCTGATTTTGTCGGACTCATCCTAATTCTTGTATTGTTCAACCAACCCACTTGAAAAAAATCCTGATGGTTGATTGGTTCTAGCCATAGCGTAGGTTTTTCTCCGGCTACACGTACTACAACTAATCACACAGTGCAAATACGAACACTGTTCATGCGAGAAATTGAATTCTCAATGTTAATTGTAAACACATTTGGATTTTGGTCATTATTGCACATTTTGAGTACGAGAGAGAATCCGGTTTGTTTGTAAATTTCATATTGGATTCCATTGCATTGGATTGCATTAGATTTCCCTACAAGTCTCATGAGACCCTTGTTTAATTTAGAGAATTCCAATAGGATTTGTTTTGTTCTGAGGAAATGGACGCGAAAGAAAATTATACTGCTAATGATCTTGTTTTGAATTTCGTTCGTCGTGCCGCCGAATGCCCTTGAACTGATTTTCAGAGACAAGACAAGACAAGACTAGGGCGGAATAGAATAGAATAGAATTTTAAGTTCATTTGATCCTCATCCCATAGTAGTACAAGAAAAAATTGGGATGATAAAACGATACAGAGTTGAAAGAAAATGAGAAATGGAGGAATACGAAGGAAGGAAAGGAAAGAAGATTTTACAAATTGGGCAAAGAGGCTCAAGTTAAAGGCGAGACGAAAGTTTGCAATAAATTTTGAAGAACGAAACATATCTCTCTCCTTTGCGGTTGACTTCACACCAAATATCGATGTTAGGACACACTTTCCCTACTACATACTTCATCGTCTTTTCTTTCATATTCAAAAGGAACCCCCAAAACCACAGGCATTTTACTTTCTCTGCCAAGACTATATGCATATACCAAATTTGGCTATCTATGCTTAAACTTAAAGAACCACCTTTTTCTTTAAAGAAATTTACAAATTTTTATTATAGTAATAGTGCCACTAGAAAATACTAGCCTAGATCTCGATCTCATTGGAAAGTCGTGTGATGAATCTCATTATCGTAATTAAAGTTGGATGCTAGCTACCCTGTGCCGTGTTCTGGGAGGAAGAACTCAAATGAAAATGAACTAGGGAATTCAAAGTCATTTAAAAAGGAAAAGTTTTGGTCTTCTCTTTCCTTTTTGGTTGCTGCACAGAAACTTTGAAAATCAGGTTTTCCCCAAGAGGAAGGAAGGAATAAAATGATGAAGGGATGAGAAGTTTCATGATGAATTCATTTAATTCTCTCCTTCGTTCCCTCAGAAGGCAAGGCAAGGCAAAAAACTCTTTTCACCATGTTTTTCAAAAGACGGGCATTAGCAAAGCATTCGTCTCGTTTTTCCTAGTCGTCGTAAATGTAAACGGATTATTATCCATGGACAACCAAACTGAATGCATAATGTAAAATCTAACGCATCATATCTCTTATGACTGACTCTCTCGTCCAACCCATGTCAATGCATGCAATTTTAATTTGGCAACAAATTCTCTTTGATAAAATCAATCCGCTTAGTCTCAGCTTCAGCCTTAGAATTCTATTCATTTCACTTCCCTTCCGTTTCCTCTTATGGAATTATTATTCAATTCATATTCATACGTATGCATGTAGCCAAAGTCTAGTGGCTGCCTAGCCAGCTTAACACTAATTTTCAAGAAAAGTGGGCCAAAAAGCAAAACCAACGTGTGTCAATAGAAAATTGTCCATAGCCACACACAATATTTCTTTTTTCTTTGTCCAATTAGCTTTGTCAATAAATTGTATGTGCAGATTTGACGTGATTTATACAATTTGCATTGTACAAAAACTCTAAAATCTTAAAGCTTAAATTTAATATATTCAGGTTATACTTATAGCAAAACTGAACTAGAAAGAAATTCGTTTGTCAAGGTTTGCAGAAATCTAGATTTTACCTGAAGCCAGGCCAAGGTCGGAATAGCTAACGCTTATAAGTTTTGCGTTTAGCTAGACAAATTTGGCTTAATTTTGACACTTTTGCATTTCTATCCCAAAGATTGAACGTAAATTTAGGTGAAAATTGAATTTTATATCAGGATTTTAAGTTTTTTTCTTTCTGCAACGCGAAACTTTTCGGAAATGAACTTTTTTCAGAATTAAGTGAGAACTACTATACGTAGACTTTCAAGTTTTCCTATATGGTCTAGATCTAAATTTCCAAGAATTCTCGAAAAATGTTACCATTTTCGAAAACTGCTTAGTAAACTTTCTCAGAGATTTTTTGAATTTTCCAAGAAAAGTTTTGAAAGTTTTGAAATTTGAAATTTTTTAAAAGAATTGATCGTAAAGAGATTGATTTTGTCAATTGAGTTGTAAAACTTTACACGTGTACGGTGTGCATAGTAAAGTGTAGAGCCAAAGCCAAAATCCTCATAGGTGTAAAGGATGACAGTGACAATTATTGTTAATGCTAAAATAAAAGGAGAGTGAGTAGTAATGCTGGTGCACTTTGTGTGAGCACTTTGAAGTTTCATTCGTTCCTGTGGGATGATTTTGTAGATTTTATTTTAAATTTGCATTCACCTCACTCAACACATACGAAACAGAACTGAGGAAGAGAAAAGAGAATGAGGAAGATGTGACCCAATTTATTTTGAAAGGTGGGAATTGGAATACGTACGTACGTGGAAGACTATAAATTTACATTTTGCTTTTGAGGAAATGGACGGGATTTCCCTTGGTTGCCTTGCCTTGCCCTGCCTCAGGAATCATAATGTGATTTTAAGGTTTTTCCACCATGGGAAAAATGTTTTTGATCTATTTCCCTCACCCAAAAAGAGAAGAGGAAATTGCATCAAGTACTTTATAAATGAAAGGAAAAGTAGAAAGTAGTAGTGAAGAATAAGTCATCTGTCAATGTCATTCTGAGATTAACTCTTAGTTTCTCCACATTATTATGTCCTTAAACACTTTCTAAACGAACGAACGAACGAACCGACTCTATTATTATTACAGAACTTCTTTCCCACTTTGTTAGTTCAAATCCTCACTTTTTAAATTTTCATCACGGACATGGCTAGGAAAGGAAGCCAAACCATAAGTCAACCTCCTAATTGAGAAGGATTTTCTAATCAGGAACCAAATTATGGAAAAAAAAAGTTTAAAACTCTTAACTTTTCCCAAAATTTGAACTAAGCGATGCTTAAAAATAGTCTAACTACCTTAAATTTTATAAAATTAACTTGAAAATGTTAAAACTTTCCAAATTATCCCCAAATTAGTAATTTTTTATGAGTTATTCATAAGAAGTTTAAAATCTTAGAAAATCTTCATAATTTAAACGACAAAGTATTAGAGCAGAAAAGAATTGTCTTACCTTAACACCAGAAATTGGTACAATTATATTTTTTATTAATAGGAATGAATGAGTGACGATTCTTCCACGAATTGAGACAAAAAAGCTGAGCTGAAGCAGTAGATTGAGTTAGAGAGAATAAATGGATTAGATTTGATTTCAAATTGAAACAAATGTCCAAGAGGAGTTGATGGAAAGACAAGCCATGATGATGCTACAAGCTCAACGCCAACAGAAAAGAAGAATGGGAAGAATACCCGGGTTTGAAAATGAGACGTTGACAAGAGAATGGTTAGGAATGGACTGATTTCGAAACTTTCCTCAGGTTCCTAAGGAAAATAAAGTTCTCACAGCCACAGTCACAGCTCAGCTGATGAAGCCTTCTCCGCCTCTTTCACGCTCAGACCATTCGGATCGGAAGGAAACAAAATAAAGGCACCGGGTATCTTGGCGAAAGCATACGTGAACAATAAGGGGGAAAAATATGAACAAAAACAAGATAGAGTCCAAATCAAGTGTTTATCTGAAGTAAATAAAAACTTTATGTAATAGGGGATTGAATTTAAATCCATATCCAAGAAAAACAAGAAAATACCCGGGTAGTTTGATCCAGAAACATTTCAATTTAGCGTTTGATTTTTGCTGCTGCTGCTGCTGTAAATTCTGCAATAGTTCCAAGAACCCCTCTTGTCCCTGTTCTCTTAGAATTGTCTTTCTTAATGTCTTACTACTTCCCTTCGTGTCGTGACTTGTCTGCTGCATGGGAAGATAAGAAGACAGAATACAGGAAAGGAATCAAAATTACCCGAAAATGCCAAAATGCCCGTTCATTTCATTTCATTTCGTTTTTGGTGACTCAGCACCTCACCTTCATATTATTTTCTCTTCAAATTGTCTTTCTTAATGTCTTACTACTTCCCTCCGTGTCGTGACTTGTCTGCTGCATGGGAAGATAAGAAGACAGAAGACAGGAAAGGAATCAAAATTACCCGAAAATGCCAAAATGCCCGTTCATTTCATTTCATTTCGTTTTTGGTGACTCAGCACCTCACCTTCATATTATTTTCTCTTCCAAGAATCCACGTGCGACGTGGACCTACTTTGCAATTCAATCCAAATTTTAAAATGTCTAGTGGTAAGAAGGATACTTGACCCAAAGTATGCATCGCATACTACGTGTGGGGTCATGACAACGCTAAACCTTGTGTTATCCATGTCCACGTGTAGTTTTCAAAATCAAAAGGATCAGGCAGGCAGGCGAGACTAAATCCTCAATATAAAAAAGCCTGATACGCAATAAACATTCGTAGTAGAGAGTACAGTTACATATTTGGTGATGGATGCTTGAAAAGGATTACATGACTAGAACTGAAAATAATCGATGAATCCTACCCCTGTATATTAGTAGTTTTGAGTGAATAAAAAAACGAGAGGACTTTGGTCTTTCAAAAGGAAATCCTACCACTGTTTCATATTTTTGTTGGAGAAAAAAAGAGAAACTGAAACTGTTTATTGCATTACGTGTTCAAGTATCGATGTTCGTTCACTTTGTCAATTGTTCTTTCATACCACGCGAAACTGCAAACCGAAACCGAAACCAAAGCGACTCTTTAGAAAAGTTTATGCAATGCAATGCACGTACGTCTTGATTTTTTTTTAGAATTTATAACAATAGCACTTAAAAATCCATCAAATATACTATATATGATTCACACTTTTATTAAATCATAGAATTCCATAGTTCCAAAAGTTTTCACCTGTACCTTGAGAAATCTGAATCAGACTAAGGAAAACTGGGATGGGCAATTATAATGAAGACAAATAGATCCAAGTCAAGGCAAATAGGGTGAATTGGAGCTTTGCTTTGCTTTACTACGCTACGCTAGACTTGTCTGTGCCTGTTCCAATTCCTTTCCTCATTATTAGGATAGTTAATTCACCACTCACTCAAATTAATCCAGGAAAGACTCAATTCCCTAGGAAGACAGGAAGGATGAAACTTGCTTTCACTTGGGATAGGGCTGGTAGAGTTAATGAAATACAAAAGAGCCAATGCACTGGAGCTTAACTCCAGTACATAGCATAGCATCGCATGGCATGGCTACGGATATCATTTATGAGAAGAAAAGCCAATGAATGTCATCTCAGAGTTTCCTTGAGCTTGAGCCTTTCCCCTCACTTCCTGTCTTGCCTTCTTCTCCAAACTCAAAATTGACTCATATGAAATAGAATTGAATCCAGTCCATTCCTTCATGTAATTGTATTTTGATTCAATCAACAACAGGAAGTAAAAAATTGAAGAAAAAAAATCATGAATGAATGGCAGAANAAATCATGAATGAATGGCAGAATGATTTAACTTTGTTATCCTGTCTCTGCCTTTTGCCAAATTTGATTTCAATTTTTTAAAGATTCCTGGAAAATTCGTATGTACGAGTTATTTTTAGTTTTCTTCAGTCAAGGTGCAAAAATAAGATTTTGTTGGTGCTGCTTTGAATTGTACAATTCCTTCATACATCTAAATCTTAGGGTTTGGCATTTTCTATTCAAATTTTGTTTGATTCTTTACTAGTAAAATTAATTTTGAAACAAACCTTGATTACTAGATGCAATGACTAACACATACACGAGTAGTTGGTCAAGTTTTTAGATATAGTTTTTATTGTTATTTGTGTAAAATAATAAAAGCAAAAAAAGAGATTCAATTCAGTATGCCTTCTGTTTGCCTCATATCAGATCGATCAGGAGTTGAAATTTGAACCCAATACATTAATACAAGGAATATTGAGTCAATTACTTATAAATTACATTGAGAACTTATCTACTAACAGATCTCGTCCTTGCTAACAAAGCATTATGACTAAATAAAGTAGAATATTCTCAAAAAGAAGACCAAAAACTTAATTATAAAAATATTAATGAGATTTCAAAATTTGCATTTGCATTTGCATTTGCATTTCAAATCTAATGGGCACCAGAAGGAAGGTCCGCATCGATCTTTAATCGATTGACAATGCGAACATATCCACGAGTAGAGGCAGGAGGAGGTTTGTAGTAGCGTTGCAACATGGCGGCCAATTCTTTGTCTGGGTAAATAAATTTAAAATTACTACCCCTCGTTGTGTCAGCAATGATCTCAGGTAAAGAAGTGTTTTGAAGTTGTTTGACGCTGTAAGGACCAGCTGATCTCACTTCAGTATCTAAAAAATAATAAAAATCAAATCAAATTTAAGCATCCGAGAAAATAAATCTAGGAATTTTTGTAATAGACACCTGAATTTTTCCAAGACATGACAATCCCTCCGACTGAGCTCTCTGAGAAATGAAGTACAATTGTTCCTGGTTCACAGGGTTCCATCAAAGTGCCAAGATTTGGTCTTCCAAAAAATCCAAAAATGTAACCTTCTTTCCACATGTCTCGAAAATACTCTTCACTAAATTTGAGAGCTCCCATGAACCATTCCCAGAATGTAAAATGTTCGTATATTGGAAGATTCACAAAAATTTAAGAAAGTTATTTCAGCATCAGCCCGAGGAATAGGATCATCCCTGAAATTAGAAATTTAAAGTGTCTTAATTGTGACAATAGATTTTCGAGAAGAATAATCAATTGAAATTAAATTAACTTACGGTTTTCGTCTGAGGACCCTGTCCCTCAAATACGCTCGGTTTATGTCCGAGAATCCAACACCAACATGAGACAGTTGCAAATGCTCCAAAGCATTAATTAGCTTCCAACAAGGCATATTATCAGATACAGTCAACTGTTTTCGTCCAGCTCTGCACAAAGTGCTATCCCAAAAAATTGTGGCCAGTGACCTCAACTCTTGGTTTGCATTTGTTCCCGCAATGACGGGAGGTGATATGGTCCAGACCTGTGAACACACACGTTAATTGCAATAATTCATTTTATAGCCTTATTTAGCCTAATTTTGGATTAGAATAAATTATAACTCACCGTAATTTTTAGATTTGTAGAAATCCTGACTTGAAATTCTACCAGAAAGCAGAATTTTTCATTTTTAATGGTGTTTACATTCGCCCTGGCTTCACGACTAGGATTCAATCGCCCCCTGGCAATTTGAACTTCCTTATATTCAATAATCAAATGTTCTGGAAAATCTGGATCCAATTTCCTGCGGCCAATTTGCAACTCGAAGCCATCTAGACATCCTGCTGATACTGACCCAATAGGATTTTCGAAATGATCATCGTTTACAGATAAATGAGCATACTGCTCAGCATTGATGATTGCAATTTTTGCCACTGACTCAGACGGATCGGCACCAAAAAGTTTTCTTCCCAACAAGTGTCGATATTTTAGAGCAAAGTGTAATTCTTTTTTCACAAATCTTGGTGGATTCATTTCTGGCAAGAATGCACAGTTTGCAATTCTGCAATAAATTTTTTAATGAGGTCAGTCATTAAGTTTGTGAATTTGTAAGTACAAGTTTTTATACAATTTTACCTTGAAATCAGGCGAGCACTCTCAGTGAAAAGAACTTTAACCCCAGCAACGTTGACACCATCACTGGTTGGAAATCTTTGAATGCATTCGCGTAGTGCAACGGCTTGATCAAAAATCTTGTTGACCCATCCTTGGATTTTTGTACAGTCTGGCCATTGCCAACTCATTTCATGACGATGTTCGTGTTTCCATCTTTCCATCTTTTCTGTCAAAATATGAACCACTGCGTTCAATACTTGCAGCACCTGTAATTGGATTCAATCTTTGTAAATTAGTAATAAATCCTTTTGTAATTGCCTAGAAAAATCATCTCACCTTAGCCGGCACTTGCGAATCCAAAGGTCCGACTGGAAGACCTAGTCCTAAATTAAAATTTTGATTAAAACCTAAAAATTAGAAGAATAATTAATTTTATATTCTTACTTTGAGATTGGCGTTCCTGAATATCTAAGCTTGTTCGATAGATGTTCAAGCTTTGACCACTTTCAGCCAAATTCTCAATAATGTTATCCTCCACCTGAACTTCTTGAATCTCAAATTTCAGAATTTCTCCCAATTTGTAGTAAAGTTCAGCAGGATTATCTCCATATTTCATCTGTGACAAATTCAAAAATTAATTCCACTTCTCTTTTTTTCAAAAAAATGAATTATTTTTGATTTTGTAGACATACCAAAATGAATCTCCAATGGTCGCCTTGCCCAGCGTGCATCAATCTGTGCCTCAGTTCCAAAAACCATTGGCGGTCAGATGGTGGTGGCAAATTTCTGTCAGAAAATGAACACAAAATAAAATAAAACTAGGGAAAATTGTAAATTTACTGGTATCAAATAATGAAAAACTTACTCAAGAATCCTTGTCGGTATAGATAGGGGCAAAACTGCTCTAACTTGCAATGGAACTTCAACCTTATCACACAACTGTAATAATTCGAACATACTCAATGAATTTAAAATCGAGACTCTTGACCAATCCATTTTGGCAATTGTTTTGTTGGGATTCTTGGTTTAAGTATCTTGACTCAACGGGTTAAACAAAGCTACTAAAGCTTGTTGACGAAATGTCGAGCCTTTTTATCTTTGACTTGGGTCGTATGACTTTTAAGTCTAATTTTGCAGCTGAAGCAATGTAAGCAGTTTAATTTTTTTTGCTGAGTATAAATGCAGAAGAAATTTAACGAAGGCTAAAAAATATCTTTAAACTGGTACAGTACAGGGGTGAATTTATTTTACTTCTGCCTTGCGTTTGCATTCACAACCCCAAGCCTAATGTGATGCGTCATTTTAATTTATCAAGGCGTCAGTCATTTCTTGAAGACTGCAGACAAAATCCTGTCTGTCCATGTCCCATGTCCCATGTAGCAAGAAGATAAGAAAGAGCCATGAAGTTATTTCTCCATAAATATGATTAAAACTTCTCAGGAAATAGAGTGACAGATTGCAGAAAAATTGAATGAGAGAACTGACTGTGTGGAGTACGTAAATAAGATATATTTTATTTTCCTAGCACTAACACTAACGGGCTGCTGCATGAGTAATGAACATGGTCAGGCGGATGTTAGAATCAGCAGTAGTGCACAACGCAGATATTTAATGTTAGGACTTAACTTTTTACGTATTTTTGTTTACGTACGCCTAAATGTACAGAAATCCATGTACTACTTTTTACATTTACATTTACACTGATAAAATAAAACTAGCTTGAGTCTCTCTGTGACTTGATATTTCTCATGAAAAGTTTTATTATTATTTTTACATTCGTCTGTCGGTTTACTGTTTAGTTTTTGCTGACCTAAAGCTCTCATGACTTGAGCTTTGAGCTTTGAAACAGACTC
>WJEZ01003656.1:0-10401 GCA_009869925.1 Thalassaphorura encarpata
AACTTCCTTCATCCCTCGAAGGACCAATTCATCTTGGAAAGGAAGACCGACGATTTGGACGGATATTGGCATTCCAACTGCTTGTCTTGCAGCCTGAAAATAATTGTTTAGGAAATTCATCGTTACTAACAGGGAATGACGAAAATATTAGCACAGCATAAAGAAAAATTAAATCGCTCGCATACCGTTGCAGCCTTCATCATCATAAAATCGTTTTCATCATCATAGGCATCAATGTTTCTCCCCGTCTCGGTTCCCCATTTCACAACTCCAGCAGGAAAATCAAAAAGATTCCAAATCATCGTGTAAACAACAGCGGCTGTTAAAAACAGAAATTGTTGAGTGAGGTTAAGAATAATTCTCAAAGCCTTTCAAGAATTCCGTAAGGAAACCACATATACCACCAGAAATATTAGGTTAGGGGCTTCCTTAGTGTAATTTACTCACATTGTAAACGACCAGTTAAATTTGTTGCCACAGCTGGGAATGGGAATGAAGGACAAAGGAGGAGATCAAGATTCAGTTTTTTCCATTGATTTGTTAAATCTTCAATCATCTTTTTTCTATCCCCCAGTCGAGTCCACAAATCCTTCGAATTTCCAGAACCACCTGTAATTTAGTAGAATTTTACTGTATATTCAGAAGTTGAACCAATTAACAAAATGTTACCCCTGAAAAAAGTGGCTGCCCTTTTCGTGTGGATAAAAGGAACGGGTTGTTCTACTATGGAAGCGGCAATCTTCCTGAACCACATTGGACTGTTGTACAAGATGAAATTAGTGAGCATGGCCAGTGGAATTGGTTCTCCCTTCCTACAAGAACACATTTTATTCTCATGTTGAGTTTAAAAATATATTTCAACAAATTATGTCATCCGCACTGCAAATTTACCAGGATTTAGATAAATGAGATCCATGATCTGCAAAACACAAGTCAACGACAAGTTTCATCATCTCAAAACTATCTGGCATTTCAAATGGAACCAATGTATGTCCATCCTCCTCAAGAGCCCTTTTCGCTTGAAGAACAACGGCTTCTGTGTCACCAACCAATGGATAATAACTCAAATTAGTGTAATACCCAATTCGGAGCTTTCTTTTGGTGTTGTAAAGCTGCAAAACCAAAAGATGAACGGTGAATCACAAAATATTTCAAACATTGAAGAAAATTACGCGTACTTCTTTATTCCAACTCAAAGGTAGTGCGACAGGATCATAGTTGTTTTGACGTTTCTCATCAACCAACAGTCTAAAACAATCGATCAAAGTATCCAATGATTTCGACAATAGTCCGGGTACTCCAGCCACTAAAATCAAATATTCACAACCAGGAAATTAATTAGACTTTTATTTTAAGTAAAACTCTGTACCTCCTACGATATTCGGAATAGAAGCCTGGTACCCGAGCCCACTGAAAAAAAAAGAATGAAAAACGTAAGGTTAATTCGTAAAGCTAATTTCGCATTAAACGTCACCTCAATCGATCCTTTGTTCCTTTAAATCCAAAAATTCCGGTGAAGTGACTGGGAATTCTTGAGCTCCCGCCAATATCGCTTCCAATCCCGATTCTTGAACCACCTCCAGCAATCAGAGTCGCTTCACCTGTAAGGAAAATTACCACGTGATGGAAATTATGCTATATAACTACAGTTAACAAATTAAGCACCTCCACTTGATCCCCCAGGGCTGAGCTTGTCATTGAGAAAATTTGTCGTCACACCAAACAGTGGGTTTCCGCACCCGAAGCTAATAAAATAATTTGCATAAAATTAGCAAACGTCATACCAAAATGGAGCTCTATTTTGTTTAATTGCCTTAAAAGCGTTTGTGGGACGTTGGTTTTACAAAAGGGTACTGCTCCCAAATCCAGAAGAACTTTAACAATAACAGAATGATCCTGTGCCGGGATGAAGCAACGTTTGCCTAATCCCAAGGTTGAGTCTAACCCTTTAACTCCACAGTTATCCTTGATACTGATTGGCAGTCCATGGAATGGCCCTTTAACTTCTTTCATAGCATCCAACTCTCTAGCCCATTGCTAAAATTGTTAAATGCAAATACACAGGATAAATCACTTCCAAATCCACCGGAACAGAAATTAATTCGCTTCGTTATTCCATTACCTGAGCTTGAGGAATGAACTCAACAATACAATTGTGTTTCTTTTGAATTTGGAAAGCCTAAAAACGGAAAAATAAAAATCATAAATGATCGACAAGATTTACGTTTAGAGATTAAAGTATTCTCACCTATATTAATTAATTTGTACATGAAAACTACTAATTTATTGAATAAACAGAACTCATCAGCGGATGAGGCATTCGCATTATTACTCGATCTAAAAATAATTTCAACCACAACCATCCCGCAAAATTTAAATATCTCAAGAAGTAAGAATTCGCCCAAGACGTCGGCTCGGTCATTCTCATTCCAAAAATTAAACACTGGAATTGCGAAGGAATTCGTTGCTGCAGACTCAACCCCAACATCATTGTGGAATTTACATTCCAGCCACTACGTATGCGTATAGTCGTCAGACTTTTCATTGCATATAAAACTAGGCAACTCGATTTGGTGCTACTGTGTGATACTAAAATCCACTTTCATTAAAACATATATTCCCATCTTCAATTTCGTGAATACTTGACAAAATACAATCATATTAATTTCATAATACAAAATTCCACATCATTGGACTTGGTCTTAGCATTACTCGCAAAATCGTTCGTGGTAAATTCGTGCAACTTATTGTGGTAATTTTATTACAGTACCTTTAGTCCTAATTTTGTGTTAATTCCTATAAATCTTAACAGAAAGACTGCGAGATTTATTTTGCGGACTATGGATAAATTTTCGAAGAAGACATCAGTCACATGGCTCCGTGAAACATGTGATAGATTTCGTGCTACTGACACTTACAACTTCTATGAAACGCCTTCCCCAGCTCACAGTACTGAGCCATATTTCCAATGTCGGTTAAATATGAGATTTAAAGGATCGGATTATGAACGTAAGAATTTGCCTAACATAGAAACATAGCTTTGGAATTTAGTGAGATTTTTTAATTTTACAGAAGTTGGAAATGGTCGTACTAAAAAAGAGGCTAAACGTGCTGCGGCTCAAGCCATGCTCACTGCAATGCAAACTTTTGCTCCAGGGGACTTGAAGGCCATGAACTATCATCCTTCTAAAGTTATTTACGACAAGGTTGATGATCCGTTGGACGATGATGGGTTGAACCCAATTTCATCACTTCAAGAACTTTGTGTCAAAATCAGGAGACCACAACCAACTTACGAGGTAAGGTGTAATTTAATTACATAATTGGACCATCGTTGCATGAATTAATTAACTCATTTTGATTTAGCTCGTGGGGGAATACAATGCCCCACATGATCGTACTTTTCGAATGGCATGTCTCGTTGGAAGTGAATTTGTGGAATATGCGGAAGCAAACTCGAAGAAAATAGCCAAGCGAGAAGCTGCCAGGAACATGGAAACATTCCTCAAATCACAAGGGGTAAAACTTGCCAGTGCCAATGCACCCAAATATGAGGAAGATGACGATCGTATCATTGAAGAAATTAGAATTTCTCAGAGAAGTGCCAAGAAAGTTCGTGAAAATTCTAAGTCAACGAAATGATGGTGCTCAATTTCCAACGTCTTTCAAGGGGGCAGGGACTTTTGGACACTTTGGTCACCCACATGTGGGTAAAGCAGGTCCAGAATTGAACAAACTTTTGGATGAACCGAATTTTATTCCAGAGGCTCCTTTCCGATTTCTTCAGGATTTAGCAAAAGAACAAAAATTCCAACTAGAATACTTGCCCATTGAAAGCAAAACTTTAGATGAAACATATCAGTGCTTCCTTCAGTTATCTTTGGAACCAGTAGCTTTTTTGATTGGGGAAGGCTTGACAATGCACGAGGCTAAAACAAAAGCTACTCTAGAAGCTCTCCAGTACATTCGAAAAATGATGGTGAAGGGCTCAATGAAATAAATATATTTTTGTATGGTTGGAACTGCTAGACATATTCCAAATGAAAATTTGTTCTATTCATATTTCGGCTAATCGTACTTAATATTGCGCATTACCCATCAAGATTGAAAATAAATTATTTTGTTGAAATATGAGAACTGAGCCTTAGAGTTTAGAAAAACTTACTTTGGCCGTAAAAGCATCCAAAACTTGGACAGCAGTTAATCTTCTGTTTTGCAAATCACGCAAGAGGTCTTCATCCGAAAGCTCCAGAATTCGTTCATGCTCTTCCTTCACTTCCCCATAGCGAGGTTCCAATTCCCGAAAACCAGCTTCTCTCTCTGCTTGTTTTCGCTGAATTAATGTCTTTACTTCGTACATATCCTAGAATGTAAATTAAAAAATTAATTATAGATACAATTCATATTTTTAGATTCATGGTTCAAAATGAATTTACCTTGGCTCGAAGGATCACTTTGAGAACTATCCATCCTAAAACAGCCGTTACAGCTATGGTTATAGGTGACGGGAGACAACAAAGGGAAAACATGGTTAGTTATATTAACGGATTTTGAATTTGTAGAGTAGATTTTGCACAACTGAAAGATTTTCAGATACACGAAAACAGCTGAGATGAGGCACAAGGCAGATTACTTTTGATTGAAGTCCAACTGGATTCACTAATTCAAATTTGGCAACGGATTTTTCTCAATGAGAATGATCACATTTTGACACCTTGGACTCTTGGGGAATTTTGCATTCGTAGTACGCAAAACTGTAAGTAGGAGCTTGCATTATTTTTTTAGTAATTAAAATTAACCTGCTTACATTATAGAAAAACTATACCTTACAAAATTCTATACGCTGCTTAGTTGTAAATTCTCATATCTAATGGCATGCATGGAAGGCTTTAACTTAAACCCTTTCTCACGATCCACATTTCATTTTCAACGTACAGTACAAGTGCAAAATGTAGCTAGGTGGCCGGGATAGCATTAACATAACATTCATTTCAATTGCAATTCTCTTCATTAATTTTACTAGTGAATGGAAAATCCCAATTCCCAATTCTGGCTGGATCGGGTCATAGTCATAAATTCAATCAGTAGCTAATGCTAAACGAGTCGGTAAGCAATGTAATAAAATTGCTAGGCCAGGAATAAGAGAACTGTATAAAAAATGGACAGACATGGAGAAAAGATAAAGTTAAAACTACACAGTACACATGTGAGCCGTATAATGTGCAAAGAGTAAAGGTCAATGAAGTAATAATTGTACAAGTGTATGCTATGCAATTGAATTGACTATAATTTGACACGGCACTTGTGAGTTATGAAAGTTATCGTATCAGCAGGCCAGGCATATTGGTAGATTACACAATATTCAATGAAACACTGCTGTGCAAAATGTTATAAAAGCAATGTTTGTTTTTATTTCATTTTTCGTTTACATAATTCCTATCCGCTTGTAGACATTTGCACTTAATCCTATTTACTTTGAATTCAAAGCAATCTTGGCGTAAAAATTTGGCATTAGCATTAAAATGACTTGTTAATGACAATAAGCAGTCGAATTAATTCCTTCTACCTTGTGATGATAAAACATTTACACAAGAATTGAAGAAGTTTTACGCTACAAGTGCGAGATAGGGTTAAATAAAATGTTCGTTCATTGTCGCTACGTAAAAAGAAATGGTAACAAAAATGGAAATAAAAGGCTTTAGCGTGATTTTTCTTTTACCCGCATAATTTATGTTAAGGTGCCCTACGCACGACTGGCCAAGCACATTAAGATTCTGAAAGTTCTGTGGTTCAAAGTACACTCATTTCATATCAATACAAAGAGGTTGCCCGATTTCATTTTTTATAAGTATGAAATTCTTATTTAGCTTCTTGGAATCCTGACAATCCCGACAACTCTTTCATTCCCCTCAAAACCAATTCATCCTGGTAAGGAAGGCCGACTAGTTGAACTGAAATCGGCATTCCAGTTGATTCTCGTGTAGCCTAAAATTATTCCAAAATTATTAATCCAAAATCTTATTAACTAACTGAATTAATTAATTACCCTTTTAGCAACTCGTAGCATAAAATCATTTTTGTGATTGTAGTCTTTCACTTCATCTCCACTCTCAAATCCAAATTTGACTACGCCAGATGGAAAGTCAAACATGTTCCAAATCATTAAGTAGATTGCAGCGGCTGAGGATACAAAAAATTGTAATGTAGATATGTAGAACATATTCTAATTGAGCCTCAATTTTCAAACCTGGTATATGCCCACACAAATCCAGAGGAATCGCAGGAAAAGGAAACGTCGGAGTTAGGAGAAGATCAATGTCCAGACGTTTCCATTCCGTAATGACTTCTTCCAGCATTTGTTTTCGATCACCCATTCTTCTCCAGAGTTGTTCTGAGGTAGCAGTTCGTACTCCACCTAAATATTTTATATTTTCAAAAGAGGCGATGAATGTCACTGTAAGGTTAAAATTACTTACCACGCAGTAAAGCAGCACCCATTTTTGTGTTTAAAAATCCAGGAACCCAATCCACAAAGACACTTGCAACTCGTCGAAGCCAAAATGGACAATTGGCCAAAATCAAGTTCCAAAATAATGGCAAGGATGGAATTTCCCCTTTCCTAAGATTGGAAAATAAATTAATGTTCAAGTCAAAGTGATACAGGTACCTTATAGCACTACATTATTTACCATAATGAACACATGCCAATTCCTTGATCTGCAAAAACTAAATCAGCAAACAATTCACACATTTTGGACCCATCAGGCATTTTGAATGGAACCATCTCATGTCCATCGTATTCAAGGGCTTTCACTGCATTTGCAACAACTTTTTCACTATCACCCACTGGAGGAAAGTAATCCAAAGATGTGAAGTAGCCAATTCTCAGCTTTGGCTTAAGGTTAAATAGCTATAATGTGAAAAATAAATGCATCACAATATTTGAAAGTTGAGAGATGTCATGTGTCAAAATGAACTGAATAAATTACTGCATCATTCCAAGGCAAAGGCATTGCAACTGGATCGTATTTATTTTGGCGTTGTTCATCCACGAGTAGTCGAAATGCCTTGATCATTNTTTGGCGTTGTTCATCCACGAGTAGTCGAAATGCCTTTATCATTGTATCAACATTTCTAGTCATCAATCCTGGGACTTCCGCCACTAAAAATAGCACATGCAAAAATTAGTACACATATTTACAAGCGCTAACAATAAAAAGAATCAATGGCCTACCTCCAACAATTTCTGGTAAAGGCGGATGAACTCCAGCAGGACTAAAAATTGTTGCGATAATTTAATTTTTGCTTATTCTTGGAAAACTTGCAATGAAGTCTCACCTCAGTCTATAGGCACTAGGTTTTAATCCATTTAATGCGGATGAACTCCAGCAGGACTAAAATTTGTTGCAATAATTAAATTTTTGCTTATTCTTGGAAAACTTGCAATGAAGTCTCACCTCAGTCTATAGGCACTAGGTTTTAGTCCAACCAAGCCACAAAAATGGCTGGGAATTCTTGCGCTCCCGGCAGCATCGGAGGCAATCCCTAAAATTGAACCGCCCCCAGAAATCAGAGACGCTTCACCTGGAAAGAAAAATTTTCATGTCATGGAAATTACATGTTACATAATTACATTATATTAAATTACACACCTCCACTTGATCCTCCAGGACTCAATTTTTCATTCAAAGGATTCTTTGTTTCTCCAAACAAGGGATTGATGCACCCAAAGCTCATTAGTGTCTGAAAAACAGGGTTGGCAATTACAATTATGATTATCAAAATTCTTTGAACTTTTTAATTATAATTCAAATTATTAATAAAAAAAACCTGAATCCAAATCCGAAAAATTATTCCGATTACCTGTGGAACATTAGTTTTACAGAATGGCACTGCTCCCAAATCCAGCAAAATTTTGACAAGGACAGCATGACTCTTGGCTGGTTTGAAACAGTTTTTGGCCAGACCCAGTGTAGAGTCCAATCCTTCAACATCACAATTGTCTTTGACACTAACAGGGATTCCATGTAAGGGACCTTTAGACTTCTTGCATGTTGTCCAGGTCAGCTGCCCATTTCTTTACAGGAAAATAGAAAAGTTCTCAAAAATAATTTAATACTATTTCTTACAGCAATCCGCTCAATAGTTTCATAATTGCATTAATTAAAGTTTTTACCTGAGCTTGAGGAATGAATTCTGTGACACAGTTGAATTTTCGATTTACCTCGAGTGCCTAAGATTTCGAAACATAAACATAAAATTTGCAACATTCTTGCAAAAAACTAAAGAAGACATACTTTTGTAATAAACGCATCAAGCACTTCTTTTGCAGTCAATCTTCTAGTTTGCAAAAATTCTATCAATTCTTTATCAGGAGTTGATAGAATGGTCTGAGTCATTGCTGGGCTAAACACAGTTGAATTTTCGATTTACCTCGAGTGCCTAAAATTGCAAAACAAACATATTTGTAGTATATTCTTGCAAAAATCGAAAGGAGACATACTTTTGTAATAAACGCATCTAGCACTTCTTTTGCAGTCAATCTTCTAGTTTGCAAAAATTCTATCAATTCTTTATCTGGAGTTGATAGAATGGTCTGAGTCATTGCTGGGCTATTGATTTTCTCCCTATTCTCCAAAGCTGCAAATCCAGCATCTCGTTCCTTTTGTTTCCTAATCCAAAATCCTCTTTGTCTCCAGCAGGCCCTAAATTTAATGTAATTATAATTAGATTATAATACATTTATTTGATAACAAAAGTTTATCTTACCATCATGATTTCCACAATTCTGAAGATACCCCAAGCCAAAGCTCCTGTGATGAGGATGATGATAGTGTAGAAGCACAAATCACAATTACCATTACCCAATAAGTCCATCGTGGCGTGGCTTGGCTTGGCTTAGCTTTCGCACGCCAATACAATACAGGAAGAATCCCTCCAAAAAAAACCTGACCCTTTTTCTCACCCCCTTTGTCACTACTTGATATACAAAGATGTAATTTGCAAGTTGAGGTAGATGTACGCTGATCGCAGTTGTATGTAGTTGTATTGACTCGACAACGGAATTTTGCAATTTGCAACTAGCAGCTCGCACCAGTCAATCCATTTCCTAGTTGTAGTTGTTAGTCCAACACTAAAAGAAGTACGACAAAAAACTTATTACAAGTTTTTGTATCAATCCTCATGTGGAGTGGACACTGTAACTTTTATACAAATACAGGCAGAGACATTCATTGCAGGATAGGATAATGAGTAAGAAGTCAAACATCATTTACATTGCAATCTCTCCTCGTTAAGTTCTTGTGATTATTTTGATTGTCAGGTTCATCATTCATGACACGAGACTGATAAAATAGTAACTAACTTGACTAGCTCACTCATTCAACTGCCTTGCCCGTCCTTTCCTTACCTCTCAATTTGTTCCAATCCCAAAAATGACTTAATGGCATTTGACCTTTATTGCCTTGTCTTGCTTCTTCTTCACATGTCAACATTTATGACTTGCAATTTTTAGCTCAGACTCAACAACACCGCACAGCACAGCAATGTCTCCTACACAAAAAGCCACTTTAGTTTTCGAGGTCTCGGGGTCATCCAAAATCCGTCTCGGTTGATTTTTATCTTAAATTTAAATTTGCGTATCCTGTTTATATACCGACAATTTTTTGCTAGTTTTCTGTGCGTCAATTCTCAACAACATGCATGTTTAGCCTGTCAAAATTAAAACAGTTTCAAATGATGACCCAAGATTTGGACTTTGAGACTGAGTGAGACGGAGTCTGCTACTTGATGGAAGTGACAGGATAGGAAAAATATTTGTATCTGTGAGGTCGGGCCGGATGTAAATATATACAAATCATTTCATAACGCTTATGAAATGACATGAACTGCCCATGCCACTGCCCACTACAATAATTTATCTGGCTGTGACTACGACTAATTAACCGAACACTCACAAGATGCATGGACTAATTTAAGTATATTCCATAAGGAAGGAGGATGAAGCAGAAGTGGAAAATAATTAAAACTAAGATAATAGCAATGCAATGGAAATGCACACAAAGAAGACTAACCAAACCACACGTGCTCAGCTGGTTTGGTTCCTGCCCTGAGTTCTTTACTCTTGTTATAATTCTAATGCAATGGCCATGCACGAATGACACAATTTCCGGACATGCAATGCAAAGGCTGTGAATGACTCACTTCACCAGCCTTCTAATCTTGGTTATTACAATATCCAATGAAGAGTACAATGCAACAATAATTTTATTGCTTAATACTGTGTCAAAGTCGTGAGGCAATGTGGGCCTATTTCTGGCGTGCTGATTGATTTTCAATGTAATTTGTTGTGCACATTCATATTCATATTTATCTTATGAATAACGATTAAGACTTGACAAT